>OY757282.1:5308574-5366841 GCA_963584085.1 Pyrausta aurata | reverse complement strand
AAAAATGCACGGGTAATTTGAAATACTTATGTTCATTTATTAAACTTTGTTATAAATGAAACAAAATTTCTTTACAATCAAAAATCGCAGTTTTGTGAAAACAAATAACTTAAATGACACTTTGGCCTTATAGGGAACCCTATGTCTTAATAAAGCCCTAATATAAACCAGTAAGCATTCAACTTCTTAATTAATACAAAATGTTGCCAATACTTATATAAATTTAATGAGATACTGTTAATTCATTTTGGTCATTATAGATCAGACTTAACGAGTTTAACATCATGTAAAATTAATGTAATTCTTTCTTCAGCTTTTCATCTTTTCTTTTAAACAATCTCGTGAGCAGTAAAATATTTTATTAGTGCGTGCGAGTCCAACACACAATTCATGATACCAAACGTCACAAGTAAGATATTTCCGCATATCATCAACTTTTATGACTTTTGTTCTTCTTGGGATGTTGCATCTGGCTGCAGCAGAGTATGTAGATAATATACCTCTTTCTTTCATTCTAACCACTGAGCCATTGAGCCCTTTTCTTCTCTGTGGTAGAATCTGGTGATCCATTTTCCATGATTTTACTAGAAAAAGGATTTACTATTTTTCTGTGATACATTCCTAACTGACATAAACCATTGTCCTAGTAAGGCCTATACAGTTTTTTTATAGGCTTTATTAGGGCATGGCACATAAGTGAACAAAAGGGCAATCATATGAATTACACTGTTATTACACCTTTTTCACTTATGTGATGAGATGGCTAAACGTATAAATATCCTATAGACAAAACATAGCACACCGTGTACGAAATAAAATGATAATACTTACTGATTTCTCTGTCAGAATTTTATAAAAACAGGCGTGCGCTCCGCGCCGTGGTTGTTTTCGACTGTAGGTTCCAACACGCTCGCGACACGGGCCGCTCGCTGTGCTTGTGTGAGTTAACTAATGCATACGCACACTTCTACAATCATTGGTGGCCATCCGATATTTGGAAGCGGTAAATTTAAAAAGTAGGCCTTATTTGGACATAGGCTTTATTTGGGTCACCCACCTTATATACGATACCGCAGTGTTTACCTGGATGTGCTGTTGTCCGCACCATAAGAAAAAAAATCTTTTCTCTGAAAGTTTTGGTTGGTACAACAAAATTTGATTTATTTTAAAAGATGAAATAGGAAACCAAAAATAGCGCACGGTTGCGGGCGGGACTCGAACCAGCATCTTTCTGGCTTAAGAATTGAAATATGACACTGTGAGTGTTAAATATTTTTTTTTCAAATAAGTACGTGTTTTGTCAAGTCAACGAGAATCGTAACTCTATGTAAGTTCATACACGTTTATAGAGGGGGTCTTATATTGGAAGATATTGATATGGTACAGTCGTGAACAATGTTGGTTGGTTGAACATACAAGAACATTGAACATACATGAAAATTTTATCCTAGTGTTGCCGTATTACTACCGATTTTAGTATCATTTAACAAACAGGAGAGTAATTCGTTATTGATGTGTAATTCGTTTAAATGAAGTTTTTTGTGGGAAGAAAATAAGGAATTCGGATTTTTGTTTTGATAAAAAAAATTGACGAAATACTGTTGATGGGTTGATGAGATAGGTTACGTCAGAATTAACCATCTTACCTAAATCCACACAAACACCCAATGTTCTTTAAACTTTTTTCTCATATTTATTATTTACTTAACTGTCGAAAAATAAACATTGCTTAAGCATGCTATATCAGAATAATTTAAACAAAAGTAATACCTAGTCCATTTAACAAGTAAACTTTTTTGTCGGCAAGAAAAAAAAGCTCTTGATTTTTTTTTAAACTGACTGACATTAATGATTGCCGTCCACTGTCTTACTTCAATTACTTTTTGTTATGAATTCTGATCCTATTTTTAATTAATGAGTGTTTTTATTTATTTATTATATGATTCTGTATTCTATCTATTTGGATTCTTCTATAAGGGTAGGTGTGTGTAGTAAAGAAATAAAAAACTTTCAAAAAACAAAATTTCATCTTGTGTGCTTCCCTGTACACGAAGAGAGCATTATTACCATCACATGGATGCACCAATTCAACCTTAGGAATGTGTGCCAATTCCAACAAATAGCTCGGATGTTATTGACTTACATGTCGGAGATGATAGATAGATAGATCTGTTTTTGATATGTATACTATGTATTTACAAAAAAAAAAAGTATTTAAGTATGTTTATAACCGTTGTCTGGTTACCATAGTACAAGCTTTGCTTAGTTTGGGACCAGATGGCGCTGTGTGAAATGTCCAAGGATATTATTATTATTATTATATTATTAATATTTTGACGAGGAATTATCTAAGTTTACCATTTCCATGCCACAAGGAAGCAGTTTTGTTTTGATATAGGTTTTAAGTATTTTTTTTTATTATGCATGTCTTAGATTCGTTTTTAACTTTGTGTAATATAGCGCCAGTAATAAAAAAGGGTAGGGACAGATAGAGGGACGGACAACATAGTGATCCTATAAGGGTTCCGTATTTTACCTTTCGAGGTACGGAACCCTAAAAACGATAAGTGTGTAAGTTGAATATATGAATACATCAGAAAATCTAAATCTAATTCAAAAACGTTTCATTATGGTGTTTATTTGTCCCCCAAAATACACGGGTGTAAAAAAGAGTGCAATGAAAGGACATTGATAAAACTCGCCTAAGAATTAACACAATTTTTTTTATTAGTAAAGTTCTGCACTAATAAACATTACATTGTAATGGACACTTTTACGGATAAGGCAATATTTATGTTCTTATAGAAGTGTCCGTCAAAAATTATTGTTATTACATACAAATACATGTCATTTCGAACTTTGAAAGGTACTTTTCATCACTGTTGGTTCTTAGGCGAACGATATATGGATTCTGAATATTGTTCGTTATATAGCGGCAACAGAAATACATAATGTAAAAAATTCAAATTGAGCCAGATCGACGGATAGACGGACAGCGAAGTCTTAGTAAAAGGGTCCCATTTCACCCCTTTTGGGTACGGAACCCTTAAAAGGAACACGGTGCAACCAATCCTTAGCTTTATCATTTCACCTTTACAACATTCCTACCCCTGTAACATACAAACATTTCCGTGTACCTACAAATTCGTGAACCCCTATCCATTATGTGTTATCAAGCCCCCAAATTGTCAAACGCAGAGGGCGCCACCGTCGCTTCCGGCGAGAAACGTCATGCCGACATCCGGCCGCGTATGGAAATTCTGTTATGCAAATTAGTTTTCATTTAATTTTACCTTTTTTCAATGGAAAGAGGGATAGTATTTGAAGTAGGAAGAGAGTCTTTATATGTGTTTGCCGGTTTTGGTTTTTGGGTGTTGCACAGATGTTGTAACTAATAAAATGTATTATTTTAGCCCATGGATATTTTCATG
Organism: Pyrausta aurata; assembly: GCA_963584085.1. NCBI lineage: Eukaryota > Metazoa > Arthropoda > Insecta > Lepidoptera > Crambidae > Pyrausta > Pyrausta aurata. Next base: position 5,363,410 of record OY757282.1, on the reverse strand, counting down.
CAGACCACTTGTGATCGGTCGATGTGAAAAACTGTGGGGAAGGCCTATGTTCAACAGTAGACGTCCATTGGCTGATAATGATGATGATGATAGATATTTTTGGCAAAATTTTCATTAGAGTATTTATTATGATAAGACGCTAGTCATTTCTATGATGACTTTCTTTTTAAATTCTTTATTTTAATTTTATTATAGCCTCATTCTAGTTAATCATTGACCAAAACACGTTTATCAGTGTCAATTTCATATAACCTATTTTTCATTTTCATCTTCAAACGCCAGAGCATCCTATTTCACCCGCAATATAGCCCGAGGGACAGAACAGGCAATTTGGTAAGGACACAATGTTTGTCCTTAAATTATGGTGTGGTTCCGTATCTTAAAAATAACTTTGCCACTGTAGATTTGGCTAGATTTGTTTCTAGGTTCTTCTACCTTGAAAATACTCGGAAACAGCTCGGAGTCAGGAAGTTGGTGATGATGACACCTCCATGCCTCGGAATGCACGTTAAGCCGTTGGTCCCGCGCCTGGGCCCCTATTTTTGAATCACTCGCTTGGATATGCTTGCTTGCTCACTTGCTTCGCGCCGCCTGTATTTTCTCTGTATAGACCAATGGTTGACTGGTAGAGAATGCTTTTAGCATTAAGTCCGCCATATGTACCTTTTGTTTGTGCATGAAGTGTAATAAATAAATAAATAAATAAATATGGCGAGTGATTTTTGTTCGTTCGAAAACGATTTTTTTTTCTATGACTTTTGACACTACGTCGAACGAAAATCACTCGCCATCTTGAAGCGAATGAATCAAAAATAGGGGCCCTGATCTCTCAACGGTCATGTCGGTGCCGGCGAGCCGAATTAATAAGAGTGAAGGAACAGAGAATCTGCACTTGTGTATTGCCCAAAAAAATACCCGAAAATTGGAAGGGATATATAAATATGACACTGTGAGTGTTTTAAAAACAATCTAAACCAGGAGAGAATATTATTAATCCAGCTGACATTTTTACTTTTTTTGTCAATCTATGTGTATTAAGCTTAAAGTGCTGTTGGATTACACTGTAAGGCCATCCATTGTGCTATGCAAATCTCTTCATCTTCATCATCATCATTTACAGCCAAAGGACGTTCACTGCTGAACATTGGCAACTGTGAGGGAAGTTTTCTAATAATCTAATAATCACACAAACCTCTTACTTCAACCAGTTTTTTAGGGTTCCGTAGCCGAATGGCCAAAAATGGAACCCTTATAGTTTCGTCAAGTCTGTCTGTCTGTCTGTCCGTCCGTATGTCACAGCCACTTTATTCTGAAACTTTTAGCATCACACCGCTGAAACTTGGTAGGTAGGTGTATCCTCTTTACCGCTTTCCGATTCAGGTACAAAAAAATAAAAAAAATTGATATTATAGGGGGGGGGGGGGGGGGGGGGGGGGGCTCCCATACATGAAACTAAAACCAAAAATTTTTTTTTACTCAAACCTATACGTGTAAACCGTGTAAACCTATACGTCTATGGATAGGTCTTTTAAAATGACATTGAGGTTCCTACAACCATTTTTTCTAAAAGTCTAACGTTTGAGATATAGACGCTTTCAAAGTGGTACAATGGGCGTCCCCCCCCCCCCCCCCCCGATCTAACTTTTGAACTAAGGAAGGGAAAATTATGAAAAAAAATATGTAATGTAGATCTCAACATAAACTTTCAACGAAAATTGGTTTGAGCGAAATCGAACTAGCAGTTTTTGAAATATAGTACATGTTTATCAATCGCAAATATAACTTTGTCTTTCATACAAATACTATGAAAAACAAAGTTATATTTGCGGTCAACAAAATATTGTGGTATTTTGGCTAAGTGGAAGTAAGAATCCCTAATTCAGTTAAAGTTGGCACGGAACCCTCAGTGCGCGACTCCGACTCGCACTTGGCCGGTTTTTATTACATAGAGGCCATTATATGGGTAAAATCCGGAATCAATCAAAAATAAGAGGTTCTAATATAATTCCTAAGGAACCCTAAAAGTGGCAATGTAAGAGGGCTCAAATCGACGCCTGAAGACAACAGCCTTAGAGTAGTCGCGGTGCCCACATCGCAGCGAAATGAGCAAGCCTCGGGCGAGTAGGGTAGCCATGACTCATTACAAAAATAAGACACACACTACTGATTACCTTTTTAGTTTTTTTTTTAATGTTTTTTATTCGAAATAGGTTTGCTATTGACTCAAGCCTAGACCTGATTGGGCTTTATAGAGACACGACATAAATATTTTTTTAAAGAGAGCAGTAAGATACGGACGGACACAAAATAGTGATTTTACGAAAACAAAACAATTGTTTTACTTAAGTTTCATGTGTCTTAACCACTTTTAAACGAAAATCGCTTGCACAGACTACACAAAAACGGGCGTCACTTCAAAAAAACGTTGACGCAAAGTGCCAGCGATTTTGGCTCTCAAAGTGGTTAGCGGTGACGATGATACATAGGTATAGGTACGTAATTTCTCAAGCTGACACCATGCGGTGGTTCGTTTATGTGGTCAGCTATTTATCTAGAACAGTCATACATAAACAATCTTATGATTACAATAATAAATAAAAAAATACCATATTGAGGTACTGACATCTGGTATTGTGTGACGTAACTTTATTACTTTTTACTTTCAAGTATTTTCTACGCACCCAAACCAGAATGTTTTTCCATAACTTTACTGGCTAAGTAACGATCCAACTAATCATTTGTATTCTACCAATCAGTCCTATATAATCCCAAATCGTGGCCATATCAATAATAGCCGGCCATCCTCTCATAACTTCGGCGTCGTCTGAAAATGATCGCCTCCGCGAGATTGTATAAAGCTGAAACTGATACTGGGAAGATGACATTGCTTCAGTAAATACAGGAAAAGAGGCTTTTGCTGAAGTGGGCTGTTTACAGGGCAATGCTAGGATATTGTGTGTGAGTATTTCTTCTACAGTATGCCTTTTTGTAGCTATACAAACGTGATTATAAGATATAAAAAGCTTATGACTACAGTTAAATATTTTATCATACCAATGATTACCTCTCTTGAGCTTATATCCATTAAACGCTCTGGGTTCGATAGGCCGCCGGCGGTCGCTTGAACAAAAAAATGACAAAAGTAAGTATGTTGATAAACATCCGTGAGGGTTTTAATACCTTGAGCTTATTTTTACTAGTAGAGGTATAATAATGTTTGAGGAGCAATAAAACTATTTGATTATTTACTAGTAGATAATTATAATATAATAATAACTAGTTGTTTTTTGTTTTTATAGTGTTTTGTCACTCGTCTGTCACAGAGTCACGGTTGCTTTTTACAAGTGCATTTTATATAATTTACTATTGATATTTTTTTATTATACAACATTTTACACTCTGTGTAGTTTTTGTAACGCTAACTCAAATAATGAAGTTTGGTACCTATTTGAGATGCTGATAACATATTCCAGTGTCTTTTTTAGAAAACAACGTCAGAAATTCTCATTTTTCATATGCCGCCCTCTCTCTATAAATTAAGTACATGACAAGTGTATCATTCACACCCAGCTACCATTTCGCTTACGAAGTAAGTACATTGCAATAATGTAAAGTACCCGCTTAATATTTTACGAGCAATTTGCTGAAGGCATCACTGTGCAATTCGACTTGGAAGATGGTGTTGCCAGACGAAAAATTGTTATTTTGAACAAAAAATACCGAAAAAAATTGTGTCGAGTGAGAGAGAATAGAGTCGCGCTTGTGTAAGAAATAAAAAAAACCCTAATGAATAGAATAGAATAGAATAGAATAGAATAGAATTAGAATAGAATTATTATTTATTTGACACACACATAAAAATAAAAAACAAAAATATCAAAATACAAAATGAAGATCTGGCTTAACACACTACTTACTTAGTTATATCCGAAAATTTGATAACTTCTGATAATTTAGGACAAAACATTGAATATAAAAGCAAGCGCTTTAAAGTGCTTTAAAAAATATATAAAGTATATTAAAACTTTCGCGGTGCATTGCAATAACTATTAGACAAGATGGGTCTAAACGCAATCCACCAGTTGACTCGTGACCTCGGCAGTTGCAATACCGCCGAAACGTCGAGCAGTGAGTAATAGCAACTCATAAGTTTTTATTCGCGTTTAAACTCGTCATGTCTAAATATAATATGAAGTAAAAAAAATCCTTCACAAAAATCCTGGCGTAGGCTCCTTGCTACAAGAAAATGGTTTCGACTTTAATATTATGAAAGCTTACATTAAGGCGGTTTACCTGTCACACTTTTCTTTCAAAATACATCACTTTGGGGAAATAAAATCGACTCTATCTGGCAACACGCCATCAACGCCTATCTTAAACTACGCTTTGCACGGACAACAGCATGTCAACTTGCCCATTGCGGTGTCTTAAGCTGTTGAAATAAGGATTATTTTCCAATAATAAAATACAGTTGGACATGTTGATGTTTGTACGTATGAAGACAACCGCACGTTAAGCCAAATACTGCGATGTCTTATGCAGTTGCTTTAAGAGTTATTTTTCAACAAAAATGTATAGTCTGTATGCTGACTGTACGGCATTACGAACCCCACGGCATCGCTTTAATTGATATTAATTGCTGAGGGTTGAGTTTTAGAAGTAGGGTGTATCTTAAAAAGATAGGCATTTAGGACAATAATAATTATGTGTTTTTTTCTTGGTACTTGTATTAATTATGATACGCAATTTAATACGCGAAAAAACTGGCTATTTTATCATTTAATTTATTTCACAAAAAGGTAAAAGTAAAATAAAGTTAGCCTGTAACGTCCCAATGCTGGGCAAAGGCATTACCTACTTACCTCAACTAATAGGCAAGGCAAATTATTTTAATTTCATAAAAAGGTAACATAATAAAATATGCCACAACTAAATATCTACACTAAATTAAATCCTTATTAAAAAAAAAACACCTGGCTATTTAGACATTTATATTTATTATTTGTATTTGAAATAAATAAAAAAAATTGTCTTCCAATAACCATAACCCATGGTCACCCTGTTCGGGAAAATCCAGGAAATACACCTTTTTGAAAGTGATAAGACTCGGTTACGGTTTAGAATCAATTTATTTTATTATCATTTGGGGCTTAGTGAAACTCGTTTAAGAGAATTTTGGCAAAATGTCTTTCATAAGGATAATTTTATTAGGTCATAAAATAAAAAAGGTAAATGCTACGGGTTTTGCGTAATTTGTCTGAATAACGATATACTATTATAACAACGATATTTTTAATGTTAAATTTTATAAATATGTTACTTATTTTTTACATAAATTAAATTCTAAAAAATCTAAAGAATCTATTCTAAAAAATATGCTTTATTCCAACAAAACATAACCTTTTTTTGGAGTTTGCGATAGTCGCTGAAATAAGTATTCTAATACTTATTTAAAAAATTGTGTATTGTTTTTGAAGACTATGTAAAAATAACAACTTTTTATCTCAATAATAATAATGTATATTTATCCCCACTATAAAATTCATCTCATCATTATTATAATAACAGGAAATAACAATATTTTCAACCCTCAAAGCTATTTATGGAGTAATAAATATCAAAAACGCCGACTCAACCATTATGACGTTTTGCCACGTGTAGTTTTTGATGTATGGCAAAAGTACAGTCAGCAGCTTAGCATTTTTAACCTTATGGACTAAGATATAAGGGGAAAATAAATGGGTAGATTTGTTGAGTTGTTGTATAGTCCAAATAGAAAAGTTAAACCACAAAAAAAACTGTGACGTTATGTAAATTTTAGGTATTTTTTTAACCTCCTTATTTTTTTTATAATTATGTTGACAATCTATGAAGGAAACTCTCGTTTATGATATCTGCATATTTTTTTCGTCTTGAATTTATGATTGTTTTTTTTTCAAATCGAAGTAGGTACCTACTTGCTACTAAGAGTCATGTTTTTACGTGATCAAAGAAAAAAAAATATTTTTTAAAAGGGTCAGGGGTCAAAATTGGTCTAACTGTTTTAAAGCCATAAGTGGTTTATCTAACCCGACTGTCTTTTATGTATAAGAATAATGATGTACTTACCTTTGATGATTTTGATTTTACGGCAGCTAGTGGTGACTGAGTTTGTTCCGGTGTTCTTCTCAGCACTTGCCTTATTTTCTGTGTTCTGTCTCGAAGCGCTGGTAGGGCCCACAAAATAAGGAGACATGTTTCGGCCCTTTCAGGCCACATTTATTTTTATTTTTTCACTGTATATTTAACGTTCATAAGTGTCATTTCATTACCTAAATTGAAATAAAGATTAAAGATTTTAAATTTGAATTTGAATGTATATTTAAGGTACTTTTTTTTAAAAAACACGCAATAAAAAAATCATTTTGAGAACGTTGCTGATAAAACTTGCAAAGTACCTACCTAAGTACTTATGTTTTGGCTGTTCTTCTTTGTGCTACTGAAACTTTTGAGACTTTACCAGAAATGTTAGATTGGTTACGCTAGAAATAACAGCTGCCATTTTACGCTACGTTGTCGTACTTTGATTAGTTTTGCAGAGATAAATATTGATTTCTTAACGGGCTGTGTTTTGACTCGTAAGAGCGAGATGCATTTTGGTTAGTATTTTTTATATATATTCTTATTAAAATATTGCCTTAAAATACAGGATGTTAGTTGCTTTGAGTTATTTCATTAAGTAACTCTGTCTAAGCTTAGCCAGTATTTGGCCCCCAACTGTTTTAATCATATTTAGAAAAATCTTTTGTATTTAGGTCAATATTTTTTTAAATTTCGTTATTTGGCACCGTCGTTTTTTTTTTCTAAATTTAGCATAGCACATGTTTTTTCTATAATAGTAATTTTGTTGTCTTTGTTAACGAAAGCGGGTTTAATGCTTAAAGTATTTCCTGCTGATAGTAGGTGAAACATTTTCTAAATAATATATATTTTTTTCATGCAAAAACATTCTTTGTAGTCAAATCGATTATTTTGCTACAAACCTCGCGTTACCGTCCCGTAGTAAATATAAACCCTTTCCGGCCCATGGCAGTTACGTCGACACACTAATCGTTACGCTGTCGTAACGTCATCAATTGTAGAAACGTTCTGCAATGCGGGTTGGCGTCCTTCCAGAGTGTTGCACTGACGCTATGTTACTTACATTTCACGTTAGCACGTGAAAATGGATTAGTAACATTAACCGATAACCGGAATCAGCACTCAGCAGCAACCGGAGTCAGGAAGTTGGTGGTGATGACACCCCCGTGCCTCGGTGCGCACGTTAAGCCGTTGGTCCTGCGCCTGATCTCTCACCGGTCATGTCGGAGCCGTCGAGACGAATTAATGAGAGTGAAGGAACAGAGAGTGCACTTGTGTATTGCACACACAGGTGTGTGCACTATAATATATTTTATGTACTTGGCCTATCTTTATTGAAGGGCTGCCATTACCGAATCGGTAGGAGAAAATTATAGATGGACTAATAGAGCGCCTAAGAAGCATGCCTGTCGGATGCTATGTTGATGGGGTTTGCATTAATAACATCAACTACGCTGACGACATGGTGCTGCTTGCCCCCTCGGTTGGTGCGCTCCGGGAGCTCCTCAAGACCTGCGAGTCATATGCCGCCTCACACGGCCTTATTTATAATGTTAAAAAACCGGCCAAGTGCGAGTCGGACTCGCGCACTGAGGGTTCCGTGCCAACTTTAACTGAATTAGGGATTCTTACTTCCACTTAGCCATAATACCACAATATTTTGTTCACCGCAAATATAACTTTGTTTTTCATAGTGCTTGTATGAAAGACAAAGTTATATTTGCGGTTGATAAAAATGTACTATATCTCAAAAACTGCTAGTTCAATTTCGCTCAAATCAATTTTCGTTGAAAGTTTATGTTAATATCTACATTACATATTTTTTTCAAAATTTTCACTTGCTTAGTTCAAAAGTTAGAGGGGGGGGGGACGCCCATTTTACCACTTTGGAAGCGTCTATATCTCAAACGTTAGACTTTTAGAAAAAATGGTTTTAGAAACCTCAATGTCATTTTGAAAGACCTATCCATAGACACCCCACACGTAAAGGTTTGGGTAAAAAAAATTTTTTTGGTTTTAGTTTCATGTATGGGAGCCCCCCCTACAATATAATTTTTTCAAATTTTTTGTACCTGAATCGGAAAGCGGTAAAGAGGATACACCTACCTACCAAGTTTCAGCGGTGTGATGCTAATAGTTTCAGAATAAAGTGGCTGTGACATACGGACAGACAGACAGACAGACAGACAGACAGACAGACAGACAGACAGACAGACAGACAGACTTGACGAAACTATAAGGGTTCCGTTTTTTGCCATTCGGCTACGGAACCCTAAAAAAGCCAGTACATGGTCTTCAAGGCTGGTACCAAGTGCCCATCTTTTATACCACCCATTATTTTAAATGGCGGTGAAATGGACAGAGTTTCCCAATTTAAATACCTCGGGCACTGGGTCACCGAAGACTTGAAAGACGACGTCGACATCGAACGGGAGCGCAGAGCGCTGTCGATAAGAGCGAATTTGCTGGCTCGAAGATTTGCTAAGAGTACGATTGCAGTCAAAATAACGCTTTTTAAAGCATACTGCACTTCACTATACACTGGCAGTCTTTGGGTCAGATATACTCAAAGATCGTACAGCGCTCTGCGAGTCCAATTTAACAATGCTTTCAGGATATTGCTGGGGCTGCCTCGTTTTTGTAGTGCGTCCGCCATGTTCGCAGAGGCGCATACAGACAGCTTCGCGGCCATCCTCAGAAAAAAACAAGCATCCCTGTTATTCAGGGTGCGTGACAGCTCCAACGGTATTCTGAAAGTCATTGCTGGGCGACAACATGTTTGTCCCTTAATGTGGCACCTTAGGCAATGTACTTGCACCAAATTAGTTATAAGGTACTAACATAGTATGTAAGATACTTCGTTTTACTAATTCTATTTGGATCAACGGTTGTCCTTTTTAATAAATAAATTAAATTAAATTAAATTATAGAGGTTACCAGGTGACCCAGCGAACTTTGTTTCGCCTCCAGCCCCGTCCCGCCCCGGCCCCGTCCCGCCCAGTATTGTAATTCTAAAAGTTATGCGGTCCCAGCGTAAATTGTTTCGCCCCGTCCCCGTCCCTCACCAGCCCCGGCCCCGTCTAAGGGGTATGAATAGTTCTAAGCTACCTCCCCACCGTTTCGCCCCGGCCCGTCCCACCCCAGCCCCGGCCCCGTCTAAGGGGTATGAAAAATAGAAGTTGCCCGATTCTCAGACCTACTCAATATGCTCACAAAATTTCATGAGAATCTGAATGAATGAATGAATGAACTAATGAATGTAGGTACTGAATGAATGATTAATCGGTCAAGCCGTTTCAGAGGAGTACGGGAACGAATATTGTGCCACGTGATTTTATATAATAAGTTAACACGTTCCGGGACAACTATTCCAGACACAATAGATGTTTTATTGTTTTCACGCCTGTAGGCGTTCACTGTCCCGGAACGTGTTAAATAAAAAACAAATTGTCAGACATACGCTACCTGATAGTAAGTAAAAACTATGCGAACATATATGGTCATTAAATAGCCTATGGCGCTCTGATAGTCTTAAAAAGCGCTGCAGTAGTTCTTAAACTTATCTAAAAGAGCTATAAAACTAACTTATCCTTAGACTTTAGTTCATAAAGAATATTTAAAGGAAATTTCGTTCTGGATCGACGCCAAACGCAGTGGCAGTGGCAAACGTGCTGCATCGAAAAGCATGTTACTAGTGATGTTATTTTATCGATAAATTGTCTATCGATAAACTCGATGCCTAATGAAGCTTTCCCTGTGGACATATGACCTAAGCCTCTTTAAGGCAAGAGTCGTAGGTTAGGTTAGGTAGTCGTAGGTAGGTCGTAGTTGTAGGTCATAGGCTACTACAAAGCAGTAGCTCTATTTTTTAATAACGGCGAGTGATTTTCATTCGAAGATGAATTAAAAGTCATAGGAAATAACTCGTTTTCGAACGAAAATCACTCGTAATATTGATGCGAGTGATAAAAAACTAGGGACCTAGATATGCACCACCCCAAACCTCATCCACACCTAAAATATCTGCGTAGCCGTTAAAACAAAACAGAAATAAAAATACAATCCGTTTGTTACATTTAAAACTATTTTAACCAAGTGATTTTCTGTCCGTATGTCAGAAAGCATGCCAAATTTAATAACTCCATGCCAATTTCTTTAAGGTTAAAATCCTTAAGTTGTACTCACTTTTCTGTCAGCTCCAACGTTTCAAATTTTATTTTTATAAAATACGTATTTCGATAAAACATTTCAACTCTCATTTCTGTATGGATCCGGGGATGAATATCCAAAAAACCCTCTTAGTGTATTTATATTTTTACATCTTTTACATAGGTACAAATGTTCGTGCTCATTACATAAGCATTTGCCCTTGCGGGAATCGATTCCGCGACCGCTGGCATAGTGTCAGAAGCTCTAACTACTAAACCGAACGTGTCGTCAATTCAAATTAAATCAAATCAAATCAATTTTATTTGTGAAACACAGGTAAATATGGTGTTATTACAGATAAGGTGGAAAAGATATATGTTGTGATCAGACATATTGGCTTGGCATACAAATAATTAAGATTAAAATGAAATTAAATACTTACACAATGTCAAATAAAGTCAAGGTTAGTCAGAGACACAATTCATTCAAGTTATGTCAAATTACTAATACAATTAATAAAGAAAATGTTAAAGCATAGTAGGCATTTTAGACAATCAGGCAGAAGTCAGTAAATACAAAAAAATAATATTTCAATTGTAGAAATTCTTCAACTGAATAAAAGGAATGATCAATTTAAAATGTCGTTAGCCTCTTTTTAAAGGTATCATAAGCATTGCATTCTTTAATGTAGTCAGGGAGATTATTATATATTTTTATCTATCAATATTTATATCTGTCAATCTTTGTATCTATTCGATAGATATTATCGATAGTCGATAAATCTATTTGCCCAACACTACCCTATCCTACGGGAACAGGCGAGAATTTATGGCATCCCCGGGAATTGGAAAATGAATTAAAAACTACACTTGTTAGTTTCCTAGTTATTTATAGCCGTTCGGTGTCGACAAAGTGAGTGTTTGCGAATTTCATTAAATATAAATAAACTAGCCGTCCTAGCAAACTTCATGCCGCCCCGGCCCTGTCCCGCCCCGGCCCTGTTTTATGGTTTTGAACCTATTTCGGGCCAAGACAAATACAACAACGAAAAAATCTAAAACAGCATCCTGCCGAAAACAGTACCTGCAAAATGCAGGGTGTCAGAAAATTACGGCATTTACGGCCCTTACTCGAATATTATTAAAGCAATCCCATTCTCAAGGCCACTTAAAAATTGTATTGCAAACTGCCAACAAAAAAAAAACAAAGCACAGCAGCCTGTAGCCTTCCCAGCCTGTAAAATAATAACGCCATAGATAAGACAAAGGCGGGAACTCATTACAACTGCATCCTCAAGGCGCTCTCGGGGTGGTACAGTCATTGAGAAAATAAAAAAAAAGCGAGTTTGTGGTCTAAGGAAATTTTACTTTTTCAGTAGGTAACGTTAGCTATGGTATCTCCACCTATTTTGTAGTAATTTAATATTCTCATCATCTAGTTCTTTTTAACGTAATCAACAAATTAAACCGCCTTAAAAAACTGGCTAAAACTGGATTTAGGATTTAGTTTTAATTAAAAAAAAACAATATTTTAGTTACCGTCTGTCTGGACTAATTTTGATGAAACTTACACTGATGACTCCTCATTTTCGGGAAATCCGTAGACCAACATACACTATACAAACATACATACTTATAATTACGAATATTTGCACACATGTGTTTGGAAGCTTTAATAGATCAACATACTCAAATTTTATCCAATTCTAACGATATCACACACATACAGGTCGAATTAATTACCTACCTCTTTTTTTTGAAGTCAGAAAAAAACCCTATACAACCGCTAAAGCAGAAAATGAAAACAGGCAGCTTCATCTAGCTTGCAGGCAGAATACGTTTACTCTGTTTGCACTTACAGATCCTATTTAATCAGTCAGGTATCAAACGAATGCCGAGAGTCGCATAACAATGGAATTTTTATTGTGTCTCGTTTACACATACTTGACGAGTTAATGTAAGTATGTATTCTCGAATACACTTTCTGATTTCTGATTTCTAGTAGATATTATTAAGTAAAGGATTGCGTCATATTTACCATCCACAAATAGTCCCAGTTATTTCAAATTTCAGCGCGAGTGTCCATTCCAGAATTTCCAGACTAGACTGAAATTAATCAACGGATCTAGAACTGAGTCCAACTTTAAATAGTTCCAGACAGCTTGAGTGGCTCCTAAAAACGTTTGGGTTCGCCTCAACTTACCGACGAGCTACTCAGACTATTTTAAGTTTAAAAAATTCGGATCTAAAGTCCATTCCACTGCTAATATGTAGACCGCGAATTTGAGACCTCGCCTGCGGGGAAAAGGGGTGCGGAGGGAGACGAGAGCGCGGTTAGTGAGCGGCGCGGGCGGGTGTTTCTTGCGCCGCGCGCACCACTCGCGCGACCGGCTATCGTCTCCCCCCGCGCCCCTGTGCCCCGCAGGCGAAGTCTCAATGAAGCGGTTTACCTATTGTCGAATATTGTAAAAATCTTGACATTCCTTTTTAACTACCAAATTCATTTAAAAATAAGATAAACACAAAACTCACAACCTACATAAAAGTAATTATCCGTTGAATTCTGAGATCTTTTTGAATTAAATAGTTAATTAATTATATTTACTGAAATTAATTATAAAAGTAATGAAAAGATTGTTTACAATTTTCGACAAGCAAAGTTGGATTTTATATGACTTTTTGAAACTCAGGAATTAAAAAAAAACTTTAGGGAACACCTTGGTTTGTTTTTAAACTTATTGAACAGTTTAGTATAGTGTTTTAGTTTTATTTTTATTTGAGAGGCATCATTAGGCTTAAAAAGCGGCAAAGCGCGAGTCGGACTCGCGTACCGAAAAAATTATGTTTTTTTTATTTTATTTTACATTTTTTGGAAGACTTACAGCTAGAAATAGATTAAATTAAAGCATAATTAAAACGAAGGCCATTTACATGTCTTCACTGGTAGATTTAAAGTATGACAGTAAAGTGATCTTACATAAACAAATTAAAACTTAAATTATAAATGGTTTTCGCAATTCTTCCTTTATCTGTGCTATAAGACGTTGCTTCGTACCTTTCAAGATTTTGAGTTATGGAAGTACCCTGTAGGTTTGGATTCCCTTGCGAGTGTGGAAAATTTGCGGCATAGGGCTAGTCCTCTGACTCCAAGGGACTGACAAGGGGTCCCGTTTTTACCCTTTCAGTACGGAACCCTAAAAATGCAACAAAGTTTAAAATCAAAAATAGCTCAGCAGAGTTCCTTGACACCAACAATGTTTAACGTAACAATATCCAAATGGAGATCTCAAAATCTGCAACGCGCCCCAATTTGTCAGTTGATTTGTGACTCACAATGCACTCTGTTCAACCATTTTGTTTACCGCGTAATCAGTAGGGTTGTCCCAGTATTTATTTTTTATGATTTCATACGTCTTTAGTAAGAAAAATTGGTCTTATAAATTATATTTAACTCGTCAAGTATGCGTAAACGAGACACAATAAAAATTCCATTGTTATGCGACTCTCGGCATTCGTTTGATACCTGACTGATTAAAAAAATACCGTCCTCCAAAAATATCACTTAAAAGACTAAAATAACGCATTTCATTTCTTATTATTAATTGAATTCATTTGAAGTCGGTACATGATGATATTTTTTTAGTTAACTCGTTTTTTGAATCTTAATACTTACTTAGTTACTAAAACCTTCTCCTGAATGTAACAAAATATTTCCCTAAAAACCGCATTTAAATCGATTGAACAAAACGAGGTCTAGAGATCATGATTGCACCAATTAACAAGAAGTAATTTAATACAACCGAATATAAATCTGTTTAGCACCAGCCCTGCTGCACAAGAATCGTTGACGTAACAACAAGTGCTAACATTGTTTTTATTTTAGCCGCATTTGAACACAAACGCTTAACTCTCACTGAAGTATGAAACACGATACAAGTACTTGTTTGCAATAAATGAATCTATCTTATCTAGACTAGACAATTACAACAATCTCCGCTTATAATGACGTTATCTGTCCGTGTTACATACAAATAAATACACATACAATACATAAACAAACATATGAATTCAACAATTTCGTTACTTCACAGTAACTACTTCGCTTCTTAACAAGCATAAACATTTTGCCGGTGCTGATACGCTGAAATCGACTTCAAAAAACGGACTAAAAAGCTAAGAAGAACTAAAAAGCTTAAAATAACGCATTCGTCTTCTATTAAGAAGAAACAAATTCTTTTGTAGTCGGTGCACGATGTGTGTAGACTGTTGGTGTGTAAGCTTGACATCACTCCAAAATTATTTACTCATATATCAAAAACTACTCGACCGATTTTGATGAAACGCACATTGTACTCTAAGCGGAAATATACTTGATTTAACTAAAACAGAATCATCTCGGTAAGGTTTCTCGTTTTCGAGAAATCCGTGGACTAACATACAAATATACAAACATACATACACTTACGATATTTTTAACACGTGTTTGGAAGCCGTAACAGATCAACATACTCAAATGTTATCAAAGTCTAACGATATCACATACATACAATATTTGTACGCTACATATATAGCATATTTTGGCGCAGCTTTTTACATTTAAGAACATCTGAATGTACTACCCAAATATTTGCAAATAAACTTTTGAGTTTGAATTTGAGTTTACAGGAGCTCTATTTTTGAATCACTCGCTTGGATATGGCGTGTGATTCGCGAAATATTAAAAAAAAATAGCATTTTAATTTTATTAATATTCAAAAAATTTAGCAATGATTTTTCAAATCCTTTTTGTGTAGATTATAACTGGTTTTCATTCCAAAATTCGACTTTAATCATTGAATATCACACGCCATCTTGACGCGAGTGATTCAAAAATAAGGCTCCTGGTCGAATTGAATACCACCTTTTTTTAAGTCTGTAAAAATAGAGTAATGTTGTTTATAGACAAACAATGCCTAGCCGGGGAGTCGCGCCCGCGCAGATGTTTACGATCCGCTAACCGATACTTGTAACCGATCTGTGGTAGTTTTACTTTATTTCTTACTTGGGACAAAGATGAGGCACGATAATAGAAGGTACAGTCTTTTGAATTAATTGATTAAAAGAGGATGCGAACAAAAAAGTTGATTGAAAAAATTGATCTACTATTACTGGCGTATGGAACTGACGCCATGAACATATTTCATGCACCATGATTTGACGCCACTTGGCATCAATGCATTTCAAATTCTAAATTCAAATTTCAAACGAAAACGAAAACGTCACAATCTTGTCATTTAGTTGCGGCATTTTTTGGCTTGGTGTAGCTTATCTATATACGTAGTAATAACAACTCACTGCTTTCAAGCTTTGAGGTTTTCAAACCATCGGTTAAGAATAAGCCTTCTTTGCCCCGAGTCAAAATACTACCTATGTACTCGTATAAACATTGTTTTTATTTGAGATAGCAGTCCCAGCAAGAATTTCCCTTCCCTCCTTATGTCCTATTTGGGGTGACGACAAATCCAGCAAAGTAAAAATCATGAAAAACGGTCCATCTGCTCTCGAGTAATAAGTGGTGTACCTAACTTACACGACTTTATTTTATCTAGCTCGATTGTTTAAATAGATAAATTTCAATAATATTAAATTATGACCCCATTTTCCGTATTAGTCAGTCAAAAAAACGGGATACTTTGATCGTTAGTACTGTAATTACCTACATAATTTTATTTTGTTTCTTAAAGTGTAGGTACTATTCAAATTTAATATTACAAATTGCACTTGTAAAAATCAAATGTGTCAGACTAGGAATCGCACCCAGTATTTTTCAGCCACCGACACATTGGCATGCCTGTTGAATACTTTAATTACATTCTAGGTACTAATTGACCAGTCTGTTGCTAGTTCATCTTTGACGAAGTATTCGCAATATCCCCGCGGCTGAATTACAACCATTCTCTTTGTGGGCGGGTCGCGGGTTCAACTCCCGTGTTAGATCGTAACTATAAAGTTGGTAAAGAAGCTATTTTATTATGGACTATAAATTTTTATAAGACTTGGCAGAGACGCTGTCTGAAAGTGAATCTGTTTCTCAAGGAAGATGGTTTCATTTTTTTTTTACACTATTTATTTACCTTAATTTAGTCTAGATGCAATTTCAGTTAGACTGCATACAATCACAACTTTGTCTGCGCGTTTTATTTTTATCCCGTTCCAAAAATGTGCATGTCGTTTTAAAAACCGAATGAAATATTCATTAGTATTGACATCCCCACTATTCCTTTGCTTACCCAAAAAATGTACGAGTATTTCGACAAAACCTCGGCTCTCAATATTCAAACGTCAGCCCAATTCGAAATTCAAATTTCCCGCGCGGCGGCCATTTGCAAAACCTAATTTATCACCGGCCAGCTCCATTTAGTTCGCATTTAAAAATTGCATTGAACCGTGCATTTTGAACTTTATCTTTGTCTGATAAAGTCCATATTTCCCGGCTGTAGAAACCTTTTGACAGCTTTGTGAAAGAGTTTTTAACGTATTTTTCTATAAGGTTGGTGTCGAAAGTAATGCGAGAAATGTTCCTTTATGAAACTGCAAATAAATTACACGTGATATGGTTATGTTAACATTTTTTCTGTGAAAATGTTTTGTTATCATCATTATCATTATCAGCCAAAGGACGTCCATAGGCCTTCCCCACAGTTTTCCACATCGACAAGCGGTCTGCATACAGTGTGATCCTGCGATCTTTATGTTTGTTATGAGACAGCTAAAAGTTCAGAGATGGCTAAATCGGCAAATTTTGATTTTGTATTTATTTGCAGATCATCTACGTCGATTAATTTTTTGCATATTTTGACCCATGTTTCGAGGAGAAAGTTGACAATATTCTGATTCTGAGTAGCTCCCTGATTTCCTAACACCCTATTTTTGATACACCCTGTATATTTAGATAGATACTGATATGAAAATAGGAATAGTCCTTCACAAGATATTCTTCCCAAAAAAACAACCTGTATGTCTGGTATATAGTGAGCTTGTCTGGTAGGTATTCGTAACTCAAAGAAAAAAAACCTTACTCCGAAACCAAGACATTTGGTGTGTATTCTGGTGTATATTTATTATTTATTATATTAAAAAAAGGAGTTAGGAAAGGTATTCGAAGTAAATCACTGAATAGTATTCACAGAATAAATACTTGTGGCGTACAGGTTGTATAAGTTTACATAAATAAATTTATCTTACACCAAGGAACCTTTCAGTCCTGAATAGGTTACAATATTATTTCATCGTTTTACTAACTACCTTTTTCTTCATTAAAACCAATATGAGCGAGCATATTGAGCATACAATTTATTATCTCTGGTCAAAACACCATAAATAAATTGATTTTCTTTTTAAAACAATAAATAATGGCTGTCAATATGACAGCTGCCGTTGGCAAAGAATAATGGTCTTAAATGCTTTTAAAATACGAATTATGTTGAACAGAATTTATTGGGAACAAACATTTAAATGGAAAATAGTCTTTAGCAGTTTGAAAATAAGATTAATTAATGTTTGAAGCATAAGCAATTTTTAATCTGAGTAATTTCTGCGTGTGCACGCACGAAAAAGCCCATTTATTTTTATTTATCTGAAAATAAACGTATTTCCTCTGAACTACTGTTTTCTGTCGAATACAGGGTGTACTGAAAATGATTTATTGAGTCGTTAATAGTCGTAAAATCGTAAGTTGTCGTTAAATATACGAATGGCGGCTTAAAATTCTTGGTAATAACTTTATCAAGCCTAGATGTTTACATTAAAAATGCGCCAGTATCGTACATTTATCTTCTCTTAGAATATTTTTACTTATGAATAGATATTATATTAACTTTATAACGATGAGATCACTTACTTGTGCTTCTCATTCGTACTTAAATATTTATAACTGAGCTTTTACACATATTTTTTATTGATTTGTCTTTCAAGCTCATTGTGAGTTAGGTAAGTCATTATTGGTGATTATTAGGTATCCTGTTTGAAAGTAACGTTCTATGAATAGTTAAATTACCCTACCCGGAATGTATATTTTTATAATGTTTTTGTAGTTCCTATGTTTTGTGTACCAAATTAAATAAATTAAATTAAATAACATACAAAACAATGTCATACTTTTTAAAGTTATTACTCGAAATTATATCATATACTCCTGTTGTAGGTCTTATTAAAACACTCATACCCAAAAGTTTTTTTTAATTATTTGTTCCTAAATGTCATAGCTATTTAGGACATCAGCCTGTATTATTAACGACTTGATTATTGATGGTTGCCTTCCTCATTTATTTCTCAAGTAATTACAACTAATTAATCAACATTAAGACCAATAAATGCTGTAACATTTAATGGACTTACTCTTTGATTGGTCCGTAATTATTGGATTACAGAAATGCAATATGGCCACTGCTAGTGAAGGGATAAGGTTGATAGATTTATCGATGACTTTAACAATTGGAACATTCTCGAACAAGTGAGTTTTTAAACCTGCAACTAGCTACTTTTACCAAGCTGGTGTATCGCGGGTTTGTAAGATTAAATAAAAAACTAATAAATATACCTAATAGTGTAACCTTATAAGGCTTTATAAGCGAAGAAGATCGCATAGGTGATTTAAACTGATAATATTGACACTTAATTTTAATATTAATATTTTTTTATAAATAATTTTAATACTACACTTTTTTTCTTGGCCTGTTCCCAGTTTATCACGGATCGGCGCAGTATGTTTTACGCTTCCACACTATTCTATCACTCGTCACTGAATCGTCCACTCCTTTCACACTCTTATCATTTTACACACAGTCCATCCATCTATTCTTCGGTCGGCCTCTTCCCTTCCAGCCATCCACATTCATACTCATCACTCTTTTAGTTACATGACTTTCTTGCCTCCTCATGTAAAATCAAAAGCCAAATCCATTGCAGTATGACAATTCTAATTAATAATATAATAATATATAGTATAATTTCATTTCACTCTTATTATTCATTAAATTTTATCGACATATCAATCTGTACCACCTCTCTACTCCACTCGTCATGTTTCGAGAGTCGAACCAAGCACAATCGACCGAGCAATCGCGTCTAATTCGATTTGATTGCTCATAATTCCAATGATATACTTTTCTTGTTGTCTTGGCGCGGCAGGTCTTGGCAATGGAAAAACTAATTTGGATGAAGATTGATATCATTATTGTTTTATTTTATTTTTTAATTTTAGTAAAGTCCATTTTCCTTCACTAGTCGAATATTGTAAACAATCTTGACATTACTTTTTAGCAATTATTTTTAAAACAAGATAAACACAAAATTTACAACATACGTAGCTAATTCATCGGTCAACACTGAGCTCTTTTTAAATTAAATAGTCAAATAATTTTACTTTCTGATATTATTATAAAAGTTACAAAAAGATTGTTTACATTGTTGGACTAGCAAAAATGAATGGAGCTTAGTTTTTTTTTTATTTGAGCTTTATTGGACAAATCAATATTGCAAAAAGAAATGAACGCCTTTACTCCTTTTCTGATAATCTCGGATCTAAAAATAAATTAACAAAAAAAAACAATGTTGTTTAGAAACTATAAAATATAAAATTATGTTTTTTTTAATGTTTGTGTCACTATTTACCGCAACGACGACGTAGATAGGTATCCTTTACGATAGAAAAAAAAAGTTCGTTTCTCTAATTTTAATTCCTCAACAAAACTCTGGAGCCGTACCCCACTAAAACGCCAAGGCGATGCCGTCGGCTACGTACCCAAAATGAATGATAGTCCAACCGTCACCGAGACGATGCGTTTGGTGTATTGGTTAGCGCTCCCGACTATTACGCCGGCCGTCGCGAGTTCGAAGCCCGCAAGGGGCAAATGTTTGTGTGATGAGCACGAACATTTGTACCTAAGTCATGGACGTTATATGTATTTAAGTATTTATGGGAGACGCCCCCGCCATAATCGTTGTCTGGTACTTCGTAACACAAGGAAGAAAATTCCTTATCACGAAACCAGACAATTGGTGTGTTGTCTGGCGCATATTTATTTATTTTAAGTTAGGTTACATAAGTACATTTTAATAATTATCTGCTTAGATTCATGGCCGACGACGTCGCCATAGCGTCTCATGAGGCTCGGCCCTTAATTTTATTACAAGATTTTCTTCACAATGCATTTTCCCAGTTCTTTTAATATCAATCAACCTTTCTTCGTGTTGTATACAAAACATATCCCCGTAAAGTTAAATATAACCTCTTAGTACGCGCGCCGTAAACTTTTTACGATCTCTTTGAAGGATCATAAAAACGATACTTCGTTAATCGATCATATAGTACGAGCACTTACGTTTCTCATAAACTTATGGCGATATTCAGTGTCTTTTGACCTCTTAACTTTGAAATTAGGTCACCATAAGCAACTTATGGCTTCGTTTAAGATTGTTTTCTATGGTTAATTTCCGTAAGCGGTAATTTACATTTAAATCACAGCAAGTATAGCTACTTTTTTTTATTTACCAATCAAAAAAACATTCGCATTTTAATATACTTAAATATATATACTATATAAAAATAAGTTGGGTTTTCCTTCCTGACGCTATAACTCCCGAACGCACTACCCGATTTCCACGGTTTTGCATTCGTTGAAAAGGTCTTGGGCTCCGTGAGGTTTATAGCAAAGAAAATTTTCATAAAACGGGGCCGGGGCGGGACGGGGCTGGGGGCGAAACGAAGTTCGCTGGGGCCGCTAGTGCTTTAAAAAATAAACAAAGAAAACTGAAAAATAAAATAAAATGTTTTATTTACATGACTTTAATCACCAGATATAGTACTCAAAAACATTAGAACTTACTTTTTTCATCATTAAAATGGTACAGGTAATGCATTATATCAGTTGTTTTATACAGCATCCCTGTTATTCTCAATCTCCACAAAAATCTTCACAGATTACTTAGGCCCATTTCGCTAACTGAATGATAAAATATTCCCCGCGTAACTTACTTACAACCTTACGCTTAATTTAGCGGCACTAAAATGATGGTTAGCGCTGAGTGCTCCTAAGTGCTAGTTAAGTAAGAGGCTGTTAAGTAAATGCAAGTTATGAATACGGCAATATATGTGTGAGGTTAAAAGCTACCTGCTGTATTACATACATACCTATATTTGTTTATAAACAAAATTCACACAGGGACATAGCTCTGTGAATCAGTAAGCTCAAGTGGCAGTGGGCAGGGCACATAGCACCAAGAACTGATGGCTGTAATTTCTCTGCATGACCTAAAGGTATGACTGGGAGAGAATGCTTTTAGCATTAAGTCCACCTTTTGTACACTTTTATTTGTGCAATAAAGTTTTTAAATAAATAAATAATGGCTGTTGGGGCAGAAAAGTTCTAGATTGGAGACCTCTCGACCAAAGGCGCAGCGTAGGACGTCCACCGACAAGATGGACAAATCGCAGGATTCAGACCGCTCACAACCGGTCGCTGTGGAAATCCGTGGGGGAGGCCTATGTTCAGCAGTCCTTTCGCTGATGATGATGATGAAGCAAAGCTCGCTATGGTCGCGTTTTCAAGCTAGTCACCGAATCAATGGACATTTACAATCGACTGATGGCAGACGAAGTCTAATAGTGACCTTCGTGGTGGAGTGGCTAAGCACGCTGGGATTTAAGGCGTCACCACTCCGGGGTCCCGGGCTCGATTCCCGGTCGAGTCAATATGTAGAAATCATAATTTCCTAAGTATATTGTCTCGGGTTTGGGTGATGTCGTACCAACGCGAATTGTTTTTAATTTCCATAACTCATGTGCATAAATAAGCTTAAGTCAAGTACTTACTTTGGGTAGAGAGCAAAGTATGTGAATGTTGTCCGATAAAAAAGTAAATTTAGACTGTCAGCATCCCACAGCTGGGCAAAGGCCTTTCTCAAGTATGAGGTAGTATGAGCCATACTCCACTACGCGGGCTCAGTGCGGATAGGCGGAGGGGTGTTTGCAAGGCAAGCGACCAACCTTGCTGTCAGATTTTATCAAGCCGCCGATAGAGCCTGTGACAAGGCTTAACGACTAATATCAACCGATATTAGCCGGGACCAACAGTTTAACGTGCCTTCCGAAGCACGGAGATGCTCGTGATATACGCCATTTATATGGTTGGAATGGTCACCCATCCAAACACAACCGCGCAGTAGGTTGCTTAACTTTGGTATCACTACCAAAGCGCTGCCACCACTGCGCTACGAGTACCTCTCAGTTATAATATACTTATTTGAAATCAAAGAGATAGGAATGAATACGCTGCTACTAGTCAGGCATGGAACAACTTTTATCGACATAGATCGATCCTGTGTACGATTTTAACATTATTTAAGTAAATAGCAACTGAATGGACATCACTTAAAAAACTTGTTACTAAAATATGGCCTGTTAATAAATAAAAGTGTTTTATTCGTGTTGTTTTTGTTGTTACAGAGACCTTCAGGGCAACAACATCACAATTGTGTTCCAGAGCGACTTTCAGAACATGAAGGATCTGAAGATATTGTACGTATTATTCTTATTTTTTTTAAACTCAAAATGGCCATAAAAATAATCAAGATTTAAAAAATGAAAAAGAAAACATTTCAATGTTTTTACATGTAAATGTTGTTTTAAAAACAATCACCGAACATTTTATAATTAAGGAAATTAATTCTAAAGAAAAAAAATATTTATCATGAATTTATATTAATTTTAATAGTGCATTGTTCTATGGAATTATTATGTGTACATTTACCTATATAAACTTTTCCAGACAATTATCAGAAAATCAAATTCACACGATTGAACGCGACGCATTTTTGGAGCTCAATGGCTTGGAGCGACTGTAAGTACTTTTTCATTTATTATTATTTACTTAGAATAAAGATTTCCATGTCCTTGAAATAAGGATGCGTAATATTTACCATAGATTTTGAAATATCAAGAGTGGTGTTGATTTTGAGACAGTGAAATATTTTACAAAAAAAAAATAAACATATTTCCTATTTTTTCAAACGTCCGGAACAATAGTTTATTTTTTCAATTATTTTTATTATATTTTTCTTCTACACAAAATTTTTACCCATTATAATTTTTCAAGTTTTTTTTTAATTTTTGTAGTTTTTTCTTTCTTTATTTTTATGTTTTTTTTTCAACATGTCTCACGATCGACACTACAACCGTGTGTTATTGCAGGAAACTGAACAATAACCGACTGACACAGTTGGCGGACGGTCTGTTTGTGAGGTTGAGACACCTGCAGCGTCTGTGAGTAGCGGCCGGTACCTGGTGTGGCCCCGCTTCGATTCCCGGTTGGGGTGTGTTGGGACTTGCTGTTTTTTTGAATAAAAAAATGCTTACAAATTTAAAAAAATATATATAAATAAAAAGAAAGAAAAGAAAAGTAAAAAAAAAAACGAAAAATATTTCGTTTGTAGGATTGGGGATATAGCATTTATCAGAAAACGTCTTCTCTATTTCTATTTATTACATTATATTTTTCTTACTTCTCTCCAAAACTAATAAAAGTAAACAGCAAAACTAGTACTTAAAGTAAACAGTTTTTATAAATTCTAAGTAAAAAAATATAATTAAGGCCCAACACCAAAATACAGCAAAACTCGACACATTTCGACTTACTATCCGAACTATTTTTAGCGCCATTTTTAATTCAACTCAACTTTTCAAAATCTAAGTTTGTTAAAATTGCGTTATAAGTAGTCGGATATCATAACAATATCTACGACCCGATGCTTGAGTCTCATAACCCCATAAGCTTGGCCTTGACGCCACAGACTTGCGACCGACGATAAAGTCTGTCTGCGTTTAATCGCAAGTCGCAAGTGTGTGGCGGACCTGTCATCCGGTGAATAGCACATTAATGCCCCTACGCTTCATTCCTTAGATGGGTTCCTCACTAAATGTTTTAAAACCCCCCTTTTCTACCGTCTTCGTAATTGTTGCAAGATATAGAATTAAATATTTGGAAAAAAATGTGCAACTTGAATTTCAAGAAATATTTTTTTGCAAATATTTTTTTTTGGATTTTTTGAACCAAAAAGTTTCTCATAAATTCTTGCAA
Organism: Pyrausta aurata; assembly: GCA_963584085.1. Lineage (NCBI taxonomy): Eukaryota > Metazoa > Arthropoda > Insecta > Lepidoptera > Crambidae > Pyrausta > Pyrausta aurata. The sequence continues at coordinate 5,339,028 of OY757282.1, read as the reverse complement.
CACCCCTATCTAACATCAACCCCTGCAAAGAACACCCTGTTTCTCACAATCTGTGGTGTCAGTTAACATTGTGCTAAATTTTCCGGCCTGGTAACACCTAGGCTTTTTTTGTGTGGTGGAAACACTGTATATACGCTAGATTTAGTCCTAAGTCTATGTTAAGATACACTTATTTAATTTTACCTCCCCCTAAAAAATTCAAAATCTTTATTTCAATTTAGGTCATGATATGACACTTATGTATGAACGTCAAATATACAGTGAAAAAAAATAAAAAAATGTGCCCTGAAAGGGCCGAAACATGTCTCCTCATCTTTTGTGCCCTACCAGCGCTTCGAGACAGAACACAGACAATTAGGCAAGTGCTGAGAAGGAACGCCGGAACAAACTCAGTTACCACTAGCTGCCGTAAAAATATTATGAGCTATTAGAATATATCCGATTTTATCAACTTAGGTAGTACTCAAAAACTAAATAATTATATAACCTTTTTAAAGTCACTAAGATTATTTTTGACAACTCTTATGTCTCATCACTACTTTTTTATCCAAGTTGAAAAAGTAACACCAATCTGTATTTTAATAAGAAAATTATTACCAAATCTGTGTTACTTATTTGAATAACCAATTAGGTAAAATACAAATTATTAGCAGAGATCCTACTTTTATACTATTATAAAGGCGAAAGTTTGTAAGTATGGATGTATGGATGTATGGATGTTTGTTACTCTTTCACGTAAAAACTACTGAATGGATTTGAATGAAACTTTACCACAATATAGCTTATACATCAGAATAACATATAGGCTACAATTTTTGAGGTTTCTAATGTGAGGTCGTAAAAAAACACATTTTTTGCGCTACTAGACGGGACGAACCTGAAGTCCACGCGAACGAAGTCGCGGGCAAAAGCTAGTACCAAATAAAAACTCTCATTTTCTATCTGTTAAAAACCACCTTATTTGACGACGTGTTTGGTGTATTGGTTAGCGCTCCTGACTATTACGCCGGCCGTCGCGGGTTCGAATCCCGCAAGGGGCAAATGTTTGTGTGATGAGCATGAATATTTGTACCTGAGTCATGGATGTTATATGTATTTAAGTATTCATGGGAGACGCCCCCGTCATAATCGTTGTCTGGTACTTCGTAACACAAGGTAGAAAATTCCTTACTACGAAACCAGACAATTGGTGTGTTGTCTGGCGCATATTTATTTATTTTATTTTATTTTATTAGTATCTTTCCAGAGTTAAACATTAGCGAGTATAGGTCGACCGCAAAACTGAGACGTTTCTGACGTCACTGTTGTCGCTTTTATTTACATTTCCCTCCCAATTATTGTACTCCTTATCATTGCTATAAATAAAACGATCTTTCTTTTACCTTGAAGAAAATAATTTAATTCATAATAAAAAATATGGAGTACATTATTAGGGAGAAAAATACAACAAAAGTGACGTCAGAGATTATCTGTCGTCCTCAAAGAAACAGTTATGAAAAGTTCAGGATTAAGCAATTTTAGTCCAATAGTTGTAAAGATTGTTACTAATTCTTCACGCAAAATTATGTGTCTTCATCTTAAACAACGTATTTCTCGTCATCACCACAGAGCCCTCCTGACCAATGTCCGCACAGGATATGTCATAATAGACCCAAACTGGTCCACAATGAAAGAATTTTATTATCCATACGTGCTCTCGCCTCTAGTGAGGGGATTAGCTCGATAAAAACATATCGACAAACATGCCACTGAATGGAGCGAAAGGGATTTGGGTCTATTCATGTATGAGCAAATACGGTAGTGGATTTGTCACGTTTGGTTCGTTTGTAATGTGATTTCAATGGCGGGTACTTAGGGGCATAAATTCTGGTTTCATTTCTGTTCTCATAGTGAATTGACAATGAATATGACGTGTATTTATAGTAATTTCCAACTGTTGAACGTATTGCGTATTTACTCAGATGAGTCATCAGTTATTATAACGATGAATAGCTATATATGTTGTAATTTTTGTGTTTTTACATACAAATCATAAATAAAGTTAGGTTTAAAGAACTTTATTCTCATAAGAAATACAAGTTTCACTTAAAATGAGTTTTTTTTTTAAATTAAACTAATGATATTAGCCGCCAGCACCCGCTTCAATATGTAGCTTCACAGTGTTATACAGTCCAATCGTATATTCATACAGTTGAATTTTATACAGTTAAACTTATAAAACGAATTAATTAAATATAGGCATTTTTTTGACAAAAGGCAATGTCGCCCTAGAACATTTTTTATCGACATCGATCAACCTGACCAATAGACAATTATCCCCTCTCTAAGTCCTGCGCCCGCGCCGAATCTTGGCCCTTCCCGATGACAGGCGTGATCTATGCGCATGTGAACATACGGACGGATGCGAACGCGTCTATGGTAGGTAAAGGCTGCATCTTTGACAGGGTTGCCAGCGGTGAAAATGACATTAAAAAATATTTCTAAATTGCACTGTCACAGAGTCACAGTTGCATTTTACAGGTGCAATTTATATTATTAAGTTTTTTATGTTGACAAAACACTATAAAAACAAATATAAACTAAATATATTTACTTGAAATGAAATGTAGGTACTTATTTGGCACACAAACACAAACATTGTACACATATTTGATACAGTACCGTTGTTGATGTAGGTGTTTTTTACTTACCTATTTAATACTCTAACTCTTGGAACTATGCCTTATAAATCCATACCTATGGAACTAACCTTAAAAAAAATTAATTTCATCAATCCAAAAACAAAAGGCCTTTTTTGTTAGATCGTCTTCATTTTGAAATGAAAAAATGTTAGCTAAAGTTCTTGAAAAATGACCGTTTTTAATTACCTACAGAATTCCAAGGTTAACAATCATAGCTTACTTCTACTTACTTAAATTTACAGCTAAGTGTTAAATTATAATTGTAAGTCCCCTAGCCGATTTCGACTTCGGTGGCCAGTCACAACGACTAACCGACTGCGCGGGCCATATTATAGTGCACAAGTGTGTGCGCAAACACAGGTGCACTCTCTATTCCTTTCACTCTCATAGCCCGATGGGTTAGCAATCTGACACGACCGGAGAGATAAGGCGCAGGACCAACGGCTTAACGTGCTTTACGAGTCACGGGGGTGAAATACCGCCAACTTCCAAACTCCGGGCTACCCTGAGAATTTCTGACAGAAAATCTCCGATACATATTTTTGTCCCGACCCGGGAATTGAACCTGGGACCTCCGGCGCAGCCGTCGCTTTAAAATGCGACCCTCTCACCGCTGCGCCACCTAGGCAGTAAAAATTATACTGAATTGTCAACCCTAGTGTAATTGACACGATCTTGTTATATGTTGAATGTTGCTGTGATTCTAATAAGCGTAAGGTATTCGTAGTTTGTAAACAGAGTTGTGTGGGAGTGACCCATATTCCATGGCACAGCATCATCATCATCAAAAAGAGCACGGTGCAGTTTATTCCAAAACTTTTATGACTTTCTATGACTTTTAATGTGTCGGTGGCCGAGTAGTGTACGGTAGAATGCGCTCGGATAGCGTAAGACACAGGGTTTGATTCCTTGTCGGACGCAGTTGCTTTTTACAAGTACAATTAAAGTTATCGTATCATGTTTCGACATTATATTTTAATTAATCTGTGGAAATTAGCCGCTCAGCGGAATCGGTCGTTTTCATTGTGGCATTACGCATTCCCCATATATCATGACATTCCTATAACCGTTGACATTATATCAACTCACCATATCATTAAATGAACACCATACTACATAATGGTCCTTCGAGACGGATATATAACGTCACCTCGTTATAAGTGATAATATTTAAAGGGCTGATTCAGCACAATAAATTAATCATTTTTTGCAGAAAACACTTTGGGATTTTATCCGCTAGTTTTTGCGAAAATTGGGGACTAGGGTAATATTTTTTTTTCAGATTTTATTTTTTTATTAATTAAGGTCAGAAACAGTCTTTTTCTCTAAGCTTATTAGAGAAAAAGACTGTTTGGGCATTAATTGAGAGAGGCGAAGTCGATGAAGTAGATAACTTTTTAAATTGTCAGGGTGCTCTTTTAAAAAAATGATATTGTCTTCGCTAAAGAAAATAATATAAATGAAATCTCGATTTTCCAAAAAATAATTAAATCGTTCTGTTTCTAAGATGTATACAAAGACACTGTTAAAATATTATCACTTATAACGATTTGACCTTATAAAGAGTTTGCATAGTTAGTGATTAAACCTTATAATAACAAAAATAAAATAAGCCTTATCCGTTCTTCCTGACAACCAAGCACACAAGAAAGTACTTTACGAGCTAGCGCTAACTTAAAAGTGCATCATCACGTAGAAGACATAACTATTGTAAATGAATTAACCAACAAGGCACTACGAAACAATTTAATTCAGCTCAACGACCATGAATACTAATGCAAAGATAACCGCCGACTAGACAAGTTAAAATATTTTCATTACCAAACCAGGGCTGAAAGTCTCGACTCGTAACTCAGTCAAAATGGATGTCACCAACCTAATTTTACCTAAAAAAATTTACTGACCGGTAAATTACCTTAAACCTTACCTTTTTAGCATATAGGCAGATATTTGAACACAATCTCACCTGATAGTAATGATGTGGCCTAGAATGAATCATGCCTGACTAGCAGAGATAGGAATAGGTAGGGCTTATTTACCTAAACTTCGAATCAGAACAGAGAGGAATCGGAGTATTTTATGATAGTATTTTTTTTCCGAGACGACTGTCCCAAGATTCATATCAAGACTCATATAGGACATCATCTAAGTACATCAAAAATAAATTTTATTTTGAATAAGTAATTAGTTTATGTATACCAAACTTTGTGACTGGACATAATACAGGTTGTGAAAAAAGTACTATCCAAATTCAAAGAGGTGATTAAGAGTCGAGTCGAGTCTAGAATACAGGAAAAATATATAAAAAATCTTGATTTTTTGCTAGATACAGTTTTAATTTGCATTTAAATGTTATACAGAACAGTTAACGGCCCACCCATCCAAACGGGCGTCCTTTAAAATAATGATCATGCTATTTTCACTAATAACAATTGATTAAAATTAAATCAAGCATTACAAAATCATACTCAAAAACATCTAAGATTGCGCGCACCTCATTCATTCATAAAAAAGCTACAAAAACAGATGGTTAGCGCCGTTGCGAGCCACCCGGCACCGAACAAAAGAACTTTTGTCTCTTTTGAACTTAGGTAGCCGCACTATCTATCTGTTACTTTCGCACATTGATAACGTGTTTTTTTCAAAGAACGAGTGTTCATCCATAAAAATATCGGTTAGTAAGTCAAGTGTTTTATTTGTTTATGGTTGTCTCGGGATGCGTGCGCGTGAGCAATGATCGTAGATGCAGGTTCTTAGATATATCAATATCTAAGAACCGGAGTGACATGACGAAGCTGACATGAGTGTGCGTGAAACAGTGCGTTGGTATTCTGAAAGTAATGTAGATTACGGAGGCGGTGTGTAGCAGAATACCTGTGTTCAGAGCAATACAAAATTGGCATGACTTCAAATAATTTCATGCGCCTAGTGTAAGTTATTACCAGACAGATTATTTGCTATCGTGTACTATTGTAAGTAGTTGATTCCAATTTTTTAAGTACGTACATGCGTACATGCTCAATTTTGCACTGGTCCAATCACATTTTTGTGTTTTTTGACGGTCTTGGGCCCGTGGTCAAGACCACGGCTTGGCATGAATTTATAGAACACGATTTGCTGCCTTAAGATTCCTCCTTTCTGTCTACATCAAATAATACGTGAGTCGAATTTTATTTGTCTATACTAATATTATAAAGAGGAAAGATAGATGTAGTAGCCATAATACTTTGAGGTATTGTTACACTTTATCCAGTCGTAAACTTAAAGTTAACAAAGACCGATCACTTATTCAAAATATTATTATTATTTATGTACCTAATTAATGATGTCCCAACAGATGTCCTAGAAAAAAAATGTAGTAAGGGAGTCTCCGATTCTTGTCTTTGTTCTTCGAAGTTTAGGCTAATAAGCCCTACCTATTCCTATCTCTGCTGACTAGTAACAGCCTATTCACTCTCTTTTCGAATATAACATCAACTCAACTATAACTCAACCACAACAACTTATATTATATTTATTAGATTCTTGTTACTATGTTACTACTTTCTTGTTAATTAAGTTGTTGTTTCACTGCACTCGTTGCCATCTTTCTGCATGACCTAAAGGTTTGACTGGCAGATAATGATTTTAGCACGAAATCCACCTTTTTACACTAAATTTGTGCAAAAAAAACAACATTAATTTGAGTGTAATTTAGCCTTTCGTTAAGTTACCTGAATTAAAAGTTAATTATACTTATCAGTAACATAAATTGTCTTATAACTCACTTCTATTACCAAAATTCTAACGCAAACTTAAAACGATCGTGATTGCATTCACAATATGTATATTACTTTTTGCAAAATTGTGCTCCTGTTTTGTACACATAATAAATTATTATAAAATCGTTAAAGAATCACTTGATACTCATTTTTCGGTCTAACTGTCAGAATCATTTCGACAAAAAACCTGAAACCCAAGTAGAGACTTCGCATCTCAAACATGACTCTAACATAATTTATTACGTTCTAATGAATGCACGCGCACGGCAGACGTGCTCGCCGGCTATGCGCAGAATGATTGAATTTTAGCGCAACGGAAGCGACTCCATTTTAACCCGGATGTAGTGGTGGGTAGTAATTAATTCATTTGGGTGAGGAATATCCGCGTTTTGTTTTTATATGATGTTTCAAACTGTTATTGAGTAGGTAATGCATCATGATTTTACAATTCAAACGTGTTCAAAGTTAAAGTACTCATATACCTACTCCTCTAACTGCCTCGGTGGCGCAGCGGTAGAGGGTCGCATTTTAAAGCGACGGGACAGGTCGGGACGGGACAGCGAGGTCCCGGGTTCGATTCCCGGGTCGGGCCAAAAATATGTACCTGGGTTTTTAGATTCAGAAATTCTCAGGGAAGCTCGGAGTTTGGAAGTTGGCGGTGTTTCACCCCCATGCCTCGGAAAGCACGTAAAGCCGTTGGTCCTGCGCCTGATCTCTCTCCGGTCGTGTCAGATTGCTGTCCCATCGGGCTATGAGAGTGAAAGCAATAGAGAGTGCACCTGTGTTTGCGCACACACTTGTGCACTATAATATGTCCCGCGCAGTCGGTTAGTCGTTGTGACTGGCCACCTATACCTACTCCTAAAAGGTGAGTCCGACCGTAGATATGTTAAAATTTCAATTGAGCTTTAGTAATAACAAACAAGAAAAAAATAAAACTAACACATGCAACATAAAAAAAATAAGACTACCCTATTCAAAAACGAAACCATTTCCTTGTGGCATGGAGGCTATAATGCTGACTGCGTTGCCGCGTTGGATAGCTATGCTAATCCTCTGAGCTAGAAACCAGCCAGCTTTATTATTTTTTCAATAATATCAAGTAGGCAAAAAGATTCGCGTTGAATTTTTACATATAATATAATTTATCTGGGTCTGGGTGTTGTGGTACCACCGTTGTGTTTGATTTCCATAACACAAGTGCATTAGCTACTTACTTTGGGATCAGACCAATGTATGTGATTGGTGTCCAATATATATATATATATCAATAAAACAAATAGAAGAAAATACAATGCACCTTGTTTTTTTTTTTTTTTTTTTTTTAATATGTGTGTAATGGTGTTTCCGCTATAACTCGTGGAGCTATTGGATTACTCCGCGAGCATAGACAAGGAATAATTTATTTTAGTGGTTGGTTATTGGGGGTTGTGGCGGTTCGTTGAATGATTTTAGATTGTTTACTATATATTTAAGAAAATTGTGAAAGGTGTTTATGGTTGTTTCTTTAGTCAGAATCTGGGACATAATGAACGGGTCTATGTTTAATATATTGCAGGCTGTGATGTGGTCTGAGCGTTTTGCAGAGAATCGTTTCTTCATAATAATTGTTTTGTATTTCTTTGTCGCACCGCCCACAATCTTGTCTGCTTAGTCCAAATGATGACTGGTAGAGAATGCCATATGCCGTTAAGTCCAACTTTTGCACCTTATTAACCGACTTAAAAAAAAGAAAGTTCTCAGATCGACCTGTATGTTTGTCCGCGAATATCTGGCGCTGGAGTGCTGGACCGATTTTGATGTAGTTTTTATTGAAGTATTTGATGCTTTATTATAATTAATATCTTACTCAAATCTCGAGTCATTGTCTAATACTAACATAGATTACATTAAAGCATAGTATAACTAATTGAAATACAAGTCCTACTTGAAACATGTAATTCAAAAAGCTCACTATACGCTTGGTAGCTAAATAACCGTACAGTAACCGAATACAAACGCTTGAAGTAAAACGCGAATCCTTTCAAAACTCCGCTGGCGCGATGAAAGAGGTGTGGTATACTGCGGGACAAGAAAACTGAGCCAAAAAATAAAATTACACGATATTTCTGGAAACCTATCCAAATAGGTCGAAAAACTACAAAAAAAATACCTCCCATACTAAATCGTGACACATGACCAGCTTATTTTTGTATAGAGCCCCCTTTTTTTTTAAACATATTTCGATCTGTGTTTCTAGGAGAACGTATTTGATACTGATTCTGAGAATCCCTCTTCATTCAAACGGGTAATTTTGCAATATTTTTATTTTCATTTCATTTATTTCCAACATACATCTTCCCTTACGGAAAAGATCCAAATCTATAGATGCAGAATCGCATAATAAATTAAAAACTTAAGATTAGAATTCATGATCAAAAAGAGTCAATAAATAAAAATACATACAATCATCTATACCAATAAAATGCTTTGTCCTGAATGACTGACTTATTGATTGACTGACTGACTGACTGACTGATGGATCAACGCACAGCCTAAACCGCTGATCGTAGAAACCTGAAACTGGGAGGATGTGTTCTTTGTATGACGTAGGGATCCGATAAGAAAGGATTTTTCGAAATTCTACCCCTAAGGGGGTCAAAAAGGGGTGCAAAGTTTGTATGGGACAACGTGATCCCTTGGTCCAATCTACTTCAAATTTTGCAAACACATTCTTTTACAGAATTGACGGAAGATTTATTTTGTATTTAATTGCAATTCATCTCCTAAGGGAGTAAAAAAGGGGTACAATGTTATTTTGGGGGTGATTTTCATCGAAATTGATATCAATACTCTTTAGTGCTTACGACTTAAATAATTGTTTTTTATTTTTGACAATAATTTGACAGGTCTGAAACCTCAATGTTTTGACACGTGTTTGTTATTGATGTTCATCATCTTGGTCAATCTTGGTTGATGTTGCTCTAGAGAAGAGACTTTATTCCTTAGAATAGTAAATAATATTTTTTTGTGTTTCAACAGGGTAGTTAAATATAACCCACAGTTTTCCACAGCGACCGGTCGCAAGCAGCCTGTGTCCAGTGTAATCCTGTAATTTTCAGAAGGTCGTTTGTTCATATTGTTGGTGGAACTTTTCTGCAAACCTTTCGTGGGGGTCTATGCTTAGTAGTGGACGGCCTTTGGGTGTTGATGATGATGATGATGGGGTAGATAGATACCTACATAGAATGGTCCCTTTGAATTCACGGTTTGAATTCAAAATAGAAAAGAATTAGTTATGACCATAAACAATGCTCAAGTTCAAACTCTTAAGGTAGCGGGAGAAGACTTGAGGGTATATGATTCTCCCACAGCCTGTTATGTGGCATTGTTTCTTCAAATTAACTTAAGCTATATTTCTGTTTTCAGCAGTATTGTTGTGAATGTCGTGGCAGCCTATAAGTAAGGCAACACTGTAAAATTGTGTTTAATATTAAGTATGTCAATGTGTGGTGTATGCTTTGTTGGTTGTCCTTAACAAATAAAATAAAAATAAAATAAAAATAAAATGCTGTGTAAGCGCACAAAGTATCCTGGTCTTTCTTTCGGTCACCCAAAAGAAATATAATTGACGATAGGCGTAGTAAGTATTTTCATTTCTTTGTAAAATATAAATATAGGTAATATTATCCCCGTAAAAGTTTGACCAGAATAAAGACCGAAAATGTGTTGCGTGTACATAAATTAATATAATATTTGTCTATTCGTATTTCTATGTTACATGTATATTAAAAAGCTGAATGATTTTGTTTGTTTAAACGCTCCAATCTTAGGAACTATTGGTCCGGTTATAAGTCAGTTACATTGTTAGATAGCTTATTTATCGGGAAAGGCTATAGAAGTAGTTTAATGCGTATAGGCTTATACAAATTCTACGATCTATGGAATGGAGTAAAACTAAGACGCGCGAACGGAGTCGCGGGCGGCCGCTAGTTAACTATAAAATCATGAAGATATCGATGCGACTTAGCAGAGTCATCATGACTAATGTTTTCACGTTACTTTTACATGTGTAATTCTTTTAACCTACATTTTATTCAATTAGTTCAAAACTTTATTCACAAGTCAGTGTGTACTAAAAGTAAACTTGATGCTGAAAGCTTTCTCTATTACTATATTTTTCCGTTTTTATTAGCATTTTGATTGTTATATTCTCTTTCATTTTGTATAATATGTGATTATTACATTATCCTGATTACGTCTTCATTTAATTCTACGCTAGAGACATTTTATAAAGATCAAATCATAAAAATATTTCTCATTCACATACGTAATAGAAACGGCAGTTTCTTCTTCGTAATGTATGTATATTTCTAGTAGTATTATTGTGTGTATAACTTACTTACTTACCTACTACAGAATTATAAAAATAACAGCAGTGCTAGTTAGCATTTAATAACAACACAGTTGTTAAGGTAATAGGAAGATAAATAAATAATATTCAGTAAATAGGTTAAATAAAATAACAAAAAGATAAAAATAAAGGTGCCACATTTCCGTGGCCAGCACTGTACGGTTTCAAAGGTGAGCTTTGAAAGCCCGCCCGTGCGTGCTCACAATACCCGAAAGCTTCTGAAGTTCTGAAGCTTATTGCAGCTTTCAGCTACCGAGGAATTCCGCTGAAATCGACTCCTGAAATGAAACTGGATTTTTATTTACGGTTTGACAAAGTAGATATACGGATAATATAAAAAATACTATTGTAAAGCCAGCGAATGGCTTCTTTAGATGAGCTTGATGAGTAATACATTTTTATCAATTTTATAAAGTACTGGCAGCCCCCCGCGACTTCGTCCGCACGTAGAAATACAACAAAAAACTCTTAGATTCAATTCAAAATTTATAATAAACTAGCGGACCTAGCGAACTTCGTTTCACCCCCAGCCCCGCTCAAAATATAAGTATTCTTACATTTTCAATTTTTTTACGCAAGTTACTTAAATGTTTTGTTCCTAAGAATCTTCTCCTGACAATAACAAACACAACAAAAACATAATTGTCCAAATTGGTCCAGGCGTTGTTGAGTTATGCGCTTACCAACACATACTTATTGCTATTCATTTATATTAAGAATAGTTCCCCCATTACATTATTGTCATCTATACTTATAAAATGCTTTGTCCTGAACTACTGACTTATTGATTGACTGACTGACTGACTGACTGACTGATGGATCAACGCACAGCCTAAACCGCTGATCGTAGAGACCTGAAACTGGGAGGGTGTGTTCTTTGTATGACGAAGGGATCCGATAAGAAAGGATTTTCAGAAATTCCACCCCTAAGGGGGTCAAAAAGGGGTGCAAAGTTTGTATGGGACAACCAGATCCCTTGGTCCAATCTACTTCAAATTTTGCATACACATTATTTTACAGAATTGACGGAAGACCTATTTTGTAGTTTATTGAAATTCATCTCCTAGGGGGGTAAAAAGGGTTACAAAGTTATTCTGGGGGTGATTTGCTTCGAATTTGATATCAATACTCTTTAGTGCTAATGATAAAAAATATAATATATAACTTTTGACGATCATTTGACATGACGTCTGAGACACAATGTTTTGACACATGTTTGTTATTGATGTGGCTCTCGAGAAAATGCTCAAGAAGAGATTTTATTCCTTAGAACATTAAATAATATTTTTTGTGTTGAAACAGGGTAGGTATCAAGCGGTCTGTGTCCAGTGTAGATTGCAGATCGTTTGTTCATATTGTCGGTGGACATTCTACACTGGTTCTGTGGTCGAAGGGTGTCCAATCTGGAACTTTTCTGCAAACTTTTCGTGGGGGTCTATGTTTAGCAGTGGACGGCTTTTGAGTGTTGATGATGATGAGGGCGTAGATCCCTACGTAGAATTGTCCCTTTGAATTTATAATTTGAATTCAAGAAAGTGAGTATTCGCTATGACCATAAACAAAGCTAAAGTTCAAACTCTTAAGGTAGCGGGAGAAGACTTGAGGGAATTTGCTTCTCCCACAGTCTGTATGTGACATGATGCTGAGTAAGCGCACAGAGTATAGCCTGGTCTTTTTATTAGCACCCGGAAGAAATGTACGATTGACAATAGGCGTAGTTAGTATTTCCATTTCGTTGTTAAATAAAACGATATTATCCCTGTGTAAGTTTGACCAGATTAAAGACCGGGCTACGTGTTGCGTGTACATAAAATATTACATTTATCTATGGGTGAATATCCCAAGCGTAATTTTTTTGCGTCCGGGCTGAGAATCGTCATGTACTAAAAAGATACGCTTTTGTAATTTTTTTTCTTGAAAGTAAACTTTTGTATCCATACCAGGCCATAAATATAAATTGTATAAAATATTTCAGTTACTTGAAAAAAATTAAATTACCTCGCAATTATAAGTTTGGTGGCTTGTCCGCAATCCGTTTTGCTGGATATTTCCCTCAGTCTAATGAAAATTACAGGAAATTTTTCAAATTCATTTATTTTATTTACATTCGGATTAATTTTCCCATCTGCTGTTAGTGATATTTTCATATTTGGTGCGTTACCTAACCCTAGAGCATGACAAGATGGTCTGTCCGCGCGAAATTAACAATTTTGGTGGCATTTATGAAAGAGACAACCTAACCCGCATAAACGAACAAAAAAAAATATTGTTCCCGACTCTCACTCCAGTCAGCCGGGCACTCACGCACAGTGAAGAAACAGGTGCGCTATCTCGTTGCGTTTTTCCGCCAAAAATGAAAGTATTCAATTTTTTTACCTCCGGACAAAAAATCTGCAATTTTGGTGTTCCTGTTTAAATTACTTTTTAGTAATTAATTTGTTGTGGCAATGCAGTGTTTTATGAACGCATGGTGTGCTTTTAAAGTGATATAAAGTTAGGTAGAATATCCGAAACAGTTTTTATTTTACGTATTTTTTTATATAAAATTTCAATTTTGGTGGTGCAATTTTGGTGGTTTTGGTGGTAATTTGGTACACCAAAATTGCTTAACTAACACCAAAATTAGACGAGATCGAGAAGTTCTATTGGCAGTTGTACACCTCAGTTGCCAAACTCGTTGATAGCCCTGTCAGAGACCCAAGAGCTATCCTAACCCGTCACTACACCAAAGACATCCCAGACATCAGCCTCTACGAGATTAGGATGGCCCTGAAACAGCTTAAAACAACAAGGCACCTGGCCAGGACGGAATCACATCAGAGCTTCTGAATGCGGGTGGAACACCTTCAGAGACTCTTTAATTCCGTGCTGCTAGAGGGCATGATGCCTGAGGCATGGAACAGGAGTGTGGTGGTGTTGTTCTTCAAACAAGGAGACATAACCCTATTGAAGAACTATAGACCCATCTCACTCCTGATCCATGTCTACAAGCTGTTCTCAAGAGTCATCACGAATCGCCTCGCACGTAGGTTTGATGACTTCCAGCCTCCCCCCGAACAAGCTAGATTTCGAAAAGGCTACAATACCATAGACCACATCCATACGCTTAGGCAAATAATACAGAAGTCCGAGGAGTATAGTATGCCTCTACGTTCAGCGTTTGTGAACTATGAGAAGGCCTTTGATTCGTTTGAAACTTGGGCGGTGCTTCGGTCTCTTCAGCGGTGTCACATAGACTATAGGTATATAGAAGTGTTAAAGTGTCTGTATAACAACGCCACCATGTCGGTACGCCTTCAAGCTCCTGGAATAGGAAGGATTCGGCATCAAAGTAAATGGCGAATACATCATACATCTCCGGTTTGTCGATAATATAGTCCGTGTGGTAAAGACGCTGGATGATCTTGATACTAAGCTCGAAGATCTTAAACGAGTATCCCAACAAGTGGGTCTTAAAATGAACATGGAAAAGACGAAAATTATGTCGAGTTCCCGTTTTGTACCCACTCCGGTATCTGTTGGGAACACAACTCTTGAAATTGTCGATGCGTACGTCTACCTTGAACAAGTGGTCTAATTAAGTAGGTCCAACTTTGAGAAAGAAGTCAATCGACGAATCTAACTCGGCTGGGCAGCGTTCGGGAAACTGCGCAAGAGCGTCTTCTCGTCTCAACTACCTCAGTGTCTGAAGATGAAAGTCTTTAACTAGTGTGTGTTACCTGTGATGACATACGGATCCGAAACGTGGTCTCTAACTATGGTAACTATGGGCCTCATAAAGAAGCTCAAAATCACACAACGAGTGATGGAGAGGGCTATGCTCGGTGTTTATCTACGAGATCGAATCAGAAACGAGGAGATACGTAGAAGAACTAAAGTAACGGATATAGCCCTACGAATCAGTTAGCTCAAGTGGCAGTGGGTAGGGCATATAGCGCGTAGAACTGATGGCCGATGGGGCAGAAAAGTTTTATATTGGAGACCCTTCGACCAAAAGCGCAGCGTAGGACGACCACCGACAATAGACAGACGACCTTGTAAAGATCGCAGGATCGCACTGGATGCAGACCGTTTACAAACGGTCGCTGTGGAAAGCCGTGTGGAAGGCCTATGTTCAGCAGTGGACGTCCTTTGTCTGATGATAATGATTTCTAAAATAATGGCGGTTAATCATGACTTTTTATTACTAAGCGCGGTTTCTCGCAACTTCATCTGGTGATTGTTTGAGGCACAGAGAGCTTAAACCATTGAACAACTTAGTTAGTTAGTTAGTTTGGCTGGGGTGTTTCCGCACTTAGCCTCACGATTGGGCCATTGTACGTATATCCCTCCCTTTTAATTCTAACCACCCCAGGCTCTCCCAGAAGGCTAGCAAACTGCCTAGATTGCTAAAGACCTCTGGGAATGTTGCCGGGGATTTGAGAAAGTTTGCCCGTTGTTCCATCACACCCATACACTCCATGAGCACATGCTGTGGTGTTTCTTCTGCCCCCATGCAACCTCTGCATAGGGGACTGTCTGTGACACCTATTGTGAATAGATGTTTGTTTAAGAGACTGTGGCCAGCTATAGTGCCTATAACCATGTGCAGTTTGTCTCTTGGTAACCGGATGAGGTTGCGGGCAAGCTTTTTCGAACCTTCCGGAATTGCGTTCTTTGTTTGCCTGCAACCTTTACCATTTCTCCATGCTGCTTCGGTTTCTGCACGTAGCCTAGTTCTTATTTGGGCCTGCGGTATGGGTAGTAATGGTTCCGGGCCATATACTGTTGTCGCCGAGCCCCTCTTGGCTAGTTCGTCGGCAGCGTCGTTGCCTAGTGAGTTACTGTGTCTTTTGATCCATTGCAAGGTTACCTTATTTGTTGCTATGGATTGGACTGCTTTATGGCACTCCCAAATAAGGACAGATTTGATGCTATTGTTTTTTAGGGCCTGGAGCACCGATGCGCTGTCCGAGACGATTTTAATGTGTTGGTCTTTTACGTCTCTGGCTGCAACCGCCTGTGCTGCTCTGGTGATGCCGATACATTCTGCTTGAAAGATTGTATTTAGTTTGTCAAGAGTAGTAGATATATTAATATTTAGGTCATTCGAGAAGACTCCAGCTCCTGTACCCTGTGAGGTTTTGGATTATTATCATTGAACAACTTTTACTAGCTCAAGGAACTGACACCACGAACAAATATCGTGCCTCATGAATTGACGCCACTGGCCATCAACTTATACAAAAGGTTTCTTATTCGAAATTCAAATTTCAAGGAATTCGTCACAATTTTGTCGTCGTTTGTCATTTTTGCTTGACATATAGCTTCTCTTTAAGTAGTAATAACAACTCACTGGCTAAAACCTACTAGTGTGTATAAAGCGAGGTTCTCGGTACAATGGTAGGCACACTGCACCGGTGTCACATCATTCTCCTCAAATCTGTCGAAATGTTGCAAATGATTTTGGTGATTCCTGTGTTTGTTTTGGATGGAAATGTTAAAAATTAATCGACAAAATATGACAAATCAGATAGGTCGATGTGATACCGTGTGTACCACTCACTAAGATACTTATTATTAACATTCAAAACCAAAAACACAGAAAGTTGCATTACCGTATCTGATGGATTTCTAATTTTGGTGCAGTTGATAAATTTTGGTGTCAGATTATCTAATTTTGGTGGCCTGTGACAATTTTGGTGGGTGATCAATTTTGGTGTTTCAAATATTTCAGAAATTATTATTATTATTTTAATTTCACTGACGTTTCATGTAACTGTAGACATCACTCTTGCTTATGATTAAACAAATTTAGCCGAAAAGTTATAAACTAAAATTACCACCAAAATTAGACAAAAATTCATGGTTGTTGAGATTTGCCCCTATACGTATTTCTACGCATATATTTAAAAACTGGATGTTTTTGTTTGTGTGTTTGAACGCGTTAATCGTTAAGGAACTATTGGTCCGGATACAAAATATGTTACATACATTGTTAGATAGCTAATTTATCGGGGAAGGCTATAGAAATAGTTTATTGCGTATCGGCTTATAAATATTTTCGCTACGATCTATGGGAACGGAGTAAAACTATTGCGCGCGTACGAAGTCGCTGGCGGGCCGCTAGTTATTTATATATTTACATGCCGAATTTCGGTAAAACATGTTGATATCCATTAAATGTAATTAATTAAGTTTTTAACATCTACTGCTACTGTGTTTGTAAAAACTGTGTACTGTACACATGTTTAAGTAAATAAATATATCTTTTCTTATCTTACATTGCTTATGAGCCCGTTAAAATACATTATGTATGTAGTACACAATTTTAATGCGAGCTTTAAAAAGTCAGAAGCCTTAATTGCAAAAAGGCATATGCTACATTTTAATTATTATTTTTTCTTTTACCTAATTTTCTCTGAAGAGTTTGTTTTTATCATTTGCTACTTCGTGGTGAAACGTCACAACAACTAGTTACTTACCTAAGTACAAAACAAGAAAAGTTATAGAATTAACTTATTTTTCTCATAATATTGATCTCGCAAAACTCTCGTGTCTCCATAACACCCTTACATAAGAAAAGTCACCTGTTTTTCCTTGCCTGCCCAGTCGTGAAGACAAAGAAATACAACCCTTATATCGCCCCTGCTTGGGCCCTTGTAAAATTAAATGCTAGCATGAATTATATAGGAGAAAGCTTCATCCTTCTGTGTGTTACATAGACAAGTTCGTCTTTAGATTCCACAAAAATTGCCAGTGATGTTGCTAAAAGTAAAAAAAAGTAAAAGTAGCGGTTTCGAATCCTGCAAGGGGCAAATGTGTGTGATGAGCACGAACATTTGTACCTAAGTTATGGATGTTATATCATACTCATATTGACAGAATAGAAGCCATTCAAAGGCGCTTTCTTCGCCACATTAGCGCCCAATTCGGTCTAAGGCGAAGGCTAGATACTTACGAATCTAGACTTGAGTATTTCAAATTGTGCACCCTTCAATCCAGCCCCGTCTTAATCGTTGTCTGGTACCTACTTCGTAACACAAGGAAGAAAATTCCTTACTTCGAAACCAGACAATTGGTGTGTTGTCTGCCGCTTATTTCTAATAGACAACGATTTCCAATATTGCTCGTGTCATCATCATCATTATCAGCCAAAGGAAGTCCACAACTGAACACAGGCCTCCCCAACGGTTTTCCACAGCGACCGGTTGTGAGCGGTCTGCATCCAGTGTGATCCTGCGATCTTTACATAAAAAAGTGACACAATTTTGTGTGGTACTTTCTTTTTACCGAATTAAAAAAACACCAGGTTATCAAGTCGACATGTTTGTATGTGATATCGTTGAAATATTTATTATATTTAAATATGTTGATCTATTAAGGCTTCCAAACACGTATACAAAATTTCATAAGTGTATTTGAATGTTTCTCCACCGATTACTAAAAAACCAGATGATTCTTTTTTTAGATTAATAAGGTATATTTCAACTTAGGGTACAGTGTAAGTTTTATCAAAACCAGTCCAGTAGTTTTTGCGATAATGGGTATTAACTAAAAAAAAATACTATGGGAAACAGAAAAAAAATACTGGTATGAGATCACCACAAAGCAGTATCTATTGCTCTACTTAGTCTGTAGAAGCGTGGCTCTCTCTAGGGAGATTCCTTCGCAATTTTCGCCTTCATTGTATTTTTAAGGTTCTCCAGGGAATGCTGTGTAGAGTGTATCAACTTACGCGTAGAGTCTTGTATGGGTATTCAAACTACGGATAATAATGTCTTTGAGAAAAAATATGTATATTTATATTATAAATAAGTGTATTATGGTGATTTTGTCTCATAAGATTTTTCAGTGGAAAACACACTGTCAATTTCTAATACGGTATTTATATTGTGTTAAATATAAAAAATAGGGATAAATAGGTAGTAGTAAAGCTGAATTTTTGAAAACTTACAGCATATATTTTGAATAAAACTATTACATAATTTCGTACTCATTTATGGATATAAATCATGATATCCAATGTCCCACTATTCTCCATTAAGTTTTTGCTAGATATAACTGGTAACCATTTTCTCTTTGCAAAAATAGCTAAGATAGCGTTATTCTTCTTCTTCTTCCTCATCTAAGAGCCATGCTCTTGTCGGTGGAGTTTTATTTTATTTTATTTTACATTTTTCGGAAGACTTACAGCTAGAAATAGATTGAATTAAATCATAATTAAAACGAAGGCCATTTACATGTCTCCACTGATAGATTTAAAGTATGACAGTAAAGTGATCTTAAATAAACAAATTAAAAATTAAAAAAAAAAAAAAAAAAAAAAATTAAATATTGCTTACTAGTTACTATACAATAAAGCATGGGTAAGTACACTAATCACACAGTACAGTACAGTTTTCTCCATTTATCTCTGATCCGAGCCATCTCCTTGACCTCTTGGTACGATTCGACGTTCAAATTTATTTATTTTATTTAAAGACTTTATTGCAAAAATCATGTTGTACGAAGGTGGACTTAATGCTAAAAGCATTCTCTGCCAGTCAAACTTTTAGGTCATGCAGAGAGATGGCAATGGGTGCGGCGAAAATAATAAACAGAAAAGAAATAAAAAAGCAACAATTAACTAATATGTATAGTCACAAATAAACCTACATAAACTACTGCAATAACATATATTCTATAAACATACTTAAACATACACAAAATAAATAAATTATATATAAATATACATATATACAAATATTATGCAATTATGTATTCTTTGAGGAATTGTCGGACTTTGCTCTTGAACGATAACTTCGAAATCCAAATCCAAAGGTTATTCTTATAAGTATTTAATTCTGCCACAAAGCCATTCTGCTCTTTGACAAAAATGCACGGTCTCCCTTGGTAATCCTAGAGCACAATTACCCCATCTTTATGAGTTTTATGTTACGACTACAAGATAATGCTCTTTGCCAAATATCTTACTACCACGACTTATTGTCTTTTTATTTTACTTCTCAGCAAGTTGTAAATATTTACAATACTAACAGCTTCTCGCGGCTTCTTCACCCGCATTAAATGATAAATTTCACAAAATATAAATATAATTTTGAATGATGGCCTATAGCTACCTATTCACTAGAAAATATATATTAATATACCTTACTCGATATCGCTCACCATAGTTTACAATGGAACCCTTCTCACTGAGAAATATAATATTTTATATCCCGAGCTATAATATGTTTTGGAGCGATTCGAGAAATATATATTTTTCGCTCCCCGCGGTGGTGGACAATCCCATACAAAACTAAGAAAATATATATCCCATAGTGTGAACGGGTGAAAGATATATCTCGGAATATAAAATATATCGTAATATATATTAATATATTATATCCCACAGTCAAAAGGCAGCTTATGTGCTATTCATATATTTACTACCTATGCTCTGTGGTGCTATATGAATTTGCGAAACGAAGTAACTCATTCTTATGAACTTTCCTAAAGTACCTACATGCGTTTTGGCTTACAATTTAGTAAGTATTAATCATATTATGTATAGAATTTGTTTCACCTCAACTGTAAACTGTTTTGTGTTCAAATGAAATAAAGTAAAATAAAGTAAAGTGAAGTAAATACAAGAAAACGGGCGTAACATAGCGTAAGTTAAGTCGTTTTGGAATGCAGAGTTTTTGAAATGAAAAATCACCATACTTTTTCTTGAACCCTTGTAGTTCTTTATACTTAAAATACCCAAGATGTTTTGTATCCGCTCATTCTTACAGCCAAAGTATCAAAATGTAAAATTCAGGATGACCCTTAAAATAAACGACCTGGGATGTTATCCTGAACAAATTGACTTGCTTCAAAGTTTCATGTATTTTCAGCTTTATATATGAGAGGATAGAGTGCAATCTAATTCTGCTATTTGCACGTTGATGTGAGAGTACCCTCTTCAACTTTTGAGGGAATGTTCTTTCGTAAATCTGACGTTACGTTTCGTTTCACGAAAGGTGTGCTGGATTTGGTTTTATCAGTACGGTTTTGATGTGGGTAGATTATTGTACTGCTTACAAAAGTCTTGGTATATGAGATTTTTTTAAAATAAATAATTAACGTTTCAATACCATAATAATAACAGGTTATCGCAACAGACGACTACGGTCATTTTACATTTGGGAACGGCTAGACCGACTATCTCACGTTTGGCTGAACCGATTTTGATGTGGTTTTCAGTTAAATATTTTAGTTACTATTTTCGTTCAATCAGCTACATTAGTATATTACCTTATTAAGCAAGAACTAAAAACGTCATTTTTTTTCATAAAATGTTTTTTTTATGGTTATTACGTCGCCCCTCATTAATAAATAATAAATTAACAATATTAAAAAACGAAAGTAAGCTTAAAAAGTATGTTTTACTTATACTATTAAAATATTTAAATTCACGGGAACGAGGCCTGACGGAGTCGAGTTTACAAAATTCTTGTAAATAAATAAAATAACACGCTGGCAACATGAAAAGGTTATTTATGTCATTAACAAGAATAACAAGCCCCTGTAATCATTATCCCTTATCAAACAATCGCCCCACTTATATACTAAAATAATAAATAAAGTATAGAAGCAAAAATAATTGTTTTCCACGAGCCAGCTCATTAGGCTGTCGCGGTTCCGGTGGCGACAAAATGGCGGGCGCACTTCCGGCTAGGGGTGGGACGAATGGAAAAACCGATAATAATAATAAAATAATAAGATTGCAAAAAGTCACTTTAGTTCCGATAGTTTAGTCAACAACTGGCGTAAATACCCAACCAGCTTCACCAATCACTTCAGACCCTTAATCTACCTAAGTACACATACTTACATTCAATTGCAAAAAGTAGCCATATTAAATACATGCCGGATTGTTAGAATTTTTTTACAGGTCGATGAAGAAACGCAGCTCCACTCACTCAATCCACCAACTTCTTGAATTTAAATTGATATTAGGTACTTGACTTCAGCCCGTACTATTCAAAAATACCAGTTTCCATGACTGAGATATGAAAATATATAAAAATAAATAAAATAATAATATATTTAAAATATATATACATATAATATTTTGGAAAAGTAGGACACAAATAACCAAATATAAAAAACAGACAAATCACAAGTACTATATTGGCGGTCTTACCGATGTCGATAATGTCGATGCATGGTTGAGTAAATGAATTCTAGCTATTTTTGTTACAAGTTGGTCTTGAAATTACGTATCTTACTATATTTTTTTTTGCTTTAATTACTTCTTTACATAAATGTATTTAACTTGGTTTTCTTTCTGGTTTAATACAAAGTCTTGACAGACAGCCTCATCCATCTACCATCACAGGTAAATAGAAGTAATATTTTATTTGTGAGTCAACACTGTGGCATACTTAGGCATTTTATACCATGTGCACTTATAAAAAGAAGAAGGACCACGTCCTACAAAGATGAAACGTATCTTAAAAAAATACTTAAGAGAGTAAAAATATGGCATTCTTAATATAATCATTTTTATGGTCTAAAGTAGAGAAAAATTGCTGTAAACTGCTGCTGGCTACTATAAAAAGGCGTAAAGATACATTTCATCTCTTTTAGCCGCCCGTGGGGAGTTTTTGAACCTCTTTCTTAACGACAAGTAAGGCATTAAGTCCGCCAATTGTACAATTCACAGTGCAATAAAGTTTAAATAAATAAATAAACAAGTGGTCATATTCTTGCCCACCAGACCACCAGTGTATCAATGATTTTTGTACATCGAAAAACGGTGTAGCAAAACAAAAATCGACAATGGAGCGTGCTTACTAAGGTTAAGCCTCTTCTCTCATATTTTGAAGATCGGGTTGAGTTTAGAATAGTTAGATACGGGATTGCTACCATGTACCTTATTATTTATGAGCTTCCGATATTTCGGCACTGTTACCTATTCTAATCTAATGTTAGTGACTATGAAAGTTTAAGACAATATATTGTTAACTAACCGGTTCGGGTTGAGTTCTTGTGAAAACACTTTTTATCGACAAAGTGAACTAGCCACATCACTAGCACGCCCCGATCCAATACCGTCAGTCACCCATCCGGCGACATTGTGTTGTGACTTTGATCCTTACACGCCATTACTCTACAAAGACAGCCTTTTGGAAATATCACAATCAATAGAAACTATCGAGGTCTCCACCGCTTTACCACCTAGCGCCTAAATCGCATTTGGCGTCGTATTTTTTTTTGATGTGACGCCCGTTTTTGTGTCGTTTGCGCAAGCGATTTTGAGATTTAAAGAAAGAAATAAAAATTACTCACAAACACATTATACAATACACTGACATGTAAACGCATATACAATAAACAGACACACACACTTATTTAACATTAACTTTATATATTCTTTATTGCACTTATATGCTGTACAAAAAAGCCATGAAGTCACAATGTGAACAAAGGTGGGCTTATACCTAAAAGAGATCTCTTCCAGCCAACCCATAGGTGTTGAAAATGTTATAGTTGCGGTTATCGGCAGTGCTAGATTGAATACGGAAAATAAAAACATTAACATCGAGTATGTGTCGAAAAGGCCAGCAATAATCGTTAAGATGCATGCCACGACACTGATTTTTAGAGGGTGCCTTGTGGGTATAGATAAAACACAAATAATAAGATTAAAAGTTATCAAACTGTAGATCATTATTTAAATACTTAAATTGCTACTTAGTATATAGGGACGTTATTAATACTGGTAGAGTTCGAATATTCTGACGATAAAATCCAAAACACAGGAAATCTTAGAAAAACAACTTATGTTTTGTTTCCTACAGACTTCGCAAGTGAGACAATGGTAGTTTTTCCCACTCAATAATCACAATAAAGACTTGTTGATAAAATTTAATCCATTCTTACATCCTACACTTATACCAAGTATGCATTCACCTTTTTATTTTATAAAGAAATAGCTGAGTTAATGGGTGTTAAATTATTACATCACTAGCGGTCTCTAACTTTGATTTTACTCCGTTCCCGCGAGTTGTAGCGTAATGATTTATAGCCTAACAGCATTTTCTGACAAATCAGCTCTAACACAAAAATAATTTTTCTTAATCGAGCAAGCAGTTCCTGAAATAGCGTGTTCTAACAAAAACAAACGAATACTTTGAATTATCATGATCAAATTTAAAAAGAGCTAGTCTTGTCGGTGGAGTTTTTTCTAAAACTCCAAATTAGGAATGATAGTGTGGTGGTTTCCCTCTTGCCTTCTTCTCTTCTTCTTATTTTCTTGCTCTTAAGTCAGGCCTTTCCTGATATACTATATCTTCAGCCTTCTGCCAGTACTGATGTTGCTGCTACCCAACACCAGGGGAACGCTTATTTAATGGCGGCGTTTACTCGCCATGTCGCAGGATCGTCACTGAATATTGTAGCTTTTAATAGCGAAGCCCATCCCACTACATTCTGGTAATCCTGACGCTGTTTGGTCGGGGACTGCTTATTCAACATATTCGCAGCTTACCACCATATCTGGTGGCCGTTCACTATCCGCCACCTGTGACGCTAGTAGCCTACAGCTCAGCCCTAACCTAACGCTTAAGGCTCCTAAAAACTTCTTACTAATTTTCTAATGATATAATGTCTTATGAGAAACTTAAATTATGTAATAGAATGAGGTAAGTAGTAGGTAGAAAATAAATAAAATTTCCAGTCGAATGAAAACGATTCGTAAAATATACGGGTACAAATCGGCCGTAATAGTTCGACTGTTTGATAACTATGTAGGTAACCAAGGGACTTATTTTATTTGACCCAAATCCACAGCCATCAATAATGTAACAACCCGAATCGCAATTAATTAATAATTAAAACTCAATTACAGCACTTCGCCAGAGTTATTAAAATCGGAGTGTCTTAACGATAATTAATTTAGGCAATTAGCGTTAGGCGCCATGCTGACGTAGCTCGGGAGGAAACAGGCTGCTCATGTAATTTAACTTTTTAGGGTTCCGTAGACGAATAACGAAAAACGGAACCCTTAAACCCAAGCCTTAAACGCTTTCGTCAAGTCTGTCTGTCCGTCCGTATGTCTTCTCTATATTACCGATTCTCATACAAAAAATTAAAAAAAATATGACAGGATATATTTTTTTAAGGAATTTTTTATATTTTTTTGTCAAACATCTGAAAGATAGAGGCTTCCAAAGTGGTAAAATCAAAAGTAAGCAACACTTTTAAATTAAGCATGAAAATATTTTGATAAACACAGAAAAAAAAGACAATCGCTTAGTGAGAATGGCGCTCAACGTAACGGTGACAAATAGTAATTTTGATTTTTATTAATGTTGAGATCATTAAATTTTTTGTTTAGTAGGTTTCGTGTCACCGTTTGCCATGAGATTAATTCTTTAACGAAATCTGATTGTTTTATTCCGTCTTTGACAAAACTTCCGCCATCTTTTAAATAATAAAGAAAATGGCGGGTGATCGTAATGGATGCTACGTGGCGAGATTTTGTGTAATTAGATTAAAACTACGTACGGAATGAGTTTGTGATATTAATAGATTGTAATGAGAGTTGTTAGAGAAATTTAATTTGTTTCGAGAATATTCTAATTAAAATTGATCTCGGTGAATGTTTTACTTCGCGTGCGAATTTTCCGTTATATATTTTACTTGTCACACAGCACAGTATAATTTTACCACTTTGGAAGCGTCTATATCTCAAACGTTAGACTTTTCGAAAAAATAGTTTTAGAAACCTCAGTGTCATTTTAAAAGACCTGTCCATCCATAGACACCCCACACGCATAGGTTTGAGTAAAAATTTTCTTTTAAGGTTTTAGTTTCACGGACGGACAGACAGACAGACTTGACGAAACTATAAGGGTTACGTTTTTCGCCACTACGGAACCCTAAAAAAGTGCCTTTTTCATTAACCGTTAAACGTTTTTGTTCTAACGGCTCTAACTCAAAGACTAAGAAAAAAAACAAAACCACAGTACCAGCAAAAGCTTTCGAGATAATCCCGCCATTTGGCGGCTTTCCCGCGCTCGCCGCGAGATGGCGGTTGACAGGATAAGTCGAAAGTGCGGGCCACAGATTAAATAATTACTTCTGGTTACTGTAGCTAGACTAAGATTGAGTTGATTGAGTTGCATCAACTTAATTTTTTTGCCTACTAAACCGCAGCATACCATGACCGTGCTAGGAACGTGTCATGCAAAAAAATATTCTTTGTATTTAAATCTATGACACCTTGCCCACTAGACCGTCCCGTCACCGAACAACACCGTCGTGTGCCATGCATATTTCGGTGAGACAGGACGCTGTCAATCCGTTCAGTGGGCAAGGTAGAGAATTTATGAAAATGTTTCAATCATTTGCAATTTTAGCAGCAAACAAAACACTTTTCGGGATCTTAAGTTGTGGTAAAATAAACTTAATTTATAGGAGAAAAATACTATTATTTTGACTAAAGACAAAGTAGTGTTTTCGTCTGTAAAACCGTTCACTCAAAAAAACTAACCTAAAAAAGCATCCTAGAAAGAAACTTTCCCGCGCAATAATCCGCCATTTTGGCTTTCAAAATGGCGCCACTAATGGACCTTTGGCTTGAAACTATAAAACAACTAGCTTTTGCCCGCGACTTCGTTCGCGTGGACTTCAGGTTCGTCCCGTCTAGTAGCGCAAAAAATGTGTTTTTTTACGACCTCACATTAGAAACCTCAAAAATTGTAGCCTATATGTTATTCTGATGTATAAGCTATATTGTGGTAAAGTTTCATTCAAATCCATTCAGTAGTTTTTACGTGAAAGAGTAACAAACATCCATACATCCATACAAACTTTCGCCTTTATAATAGTAGTAGGATAGGTTCTTTTGTGATTTCGGCGTACGCTTTTAAGAAGGTTTTCAAGGATTTACCCATGGCGTAGCTGGTGCTTAGGGCTCGAATGGAACCCTTTAAAACACTTTGTTGGTATAATAACATGAGGTGGAATATTAGGTACCTTACTTTTTCTTACCTTAAGATGCATAGCTAGCAGATCCGCTTAAAAGAACCCTTCTACTTGTATTACTTGCTTGTATTTAATTATATTCCTTCAAAAACTTTGTTACAATTTTACTGCAAGAAAAGTTGTCCTTTAAATTGTCTAGAAAAAATATTAAATTAAATTGACTTCATTATACTTACTACTGGTGGTGGAGTATGGCTCATACTACCTCACATTTGAGGTAAGGCCTTTGCCCAGCAGTGGGATGCTTACAGGCTAACTTAACTTTACTTTACTATACTTACTACTTAGGTAAAGAACATTTTTAAATACTTAGTTCCAATATATTTTGGTTGCCATTTTTTTCGTTTACATATTTCAGTACACTCACTTATACACTTATCCTACCATAGCTTCGGAACAATTGTTGGCCAGTGCTGAGAAATCTGCGCAACAAACTCAGTCACTGTTATCAAAGCTCCTTTTTGAACTATTACAATTTTTATGTTCGTACAAGCTAGACCAAACATTGTTATCGGTAATATAGTTAGGTAACTCTTTACCGCATCAGTGTTTCCAATGGATTATAACCCTAAAATTTTCAAAGTCAGAGCGAACCGGCTTCTTCTGGGCGAGCTCGCTCTATCGTCGTCTCTGTGTAAGCCAAGTCTAGTCTGAACTCTGGACACAAGAGCGAATCCTTCCGTAAAGATACGTGAACTTATCAAATTGAAAAATGACGACCGATTTGGCGCAGTGGTTAAGAAATTGGCGCCAGAGGTCGCGGGTTCGATCCCCGAACATTACAAACATTAGTGTGCATGAACATGTCTGTTTGTAGTGGTCTGGGTGTTTTCTATGTATAATATGTATGTATTTACAAAAAAAAGTATTTAAGTATGTTTATAACCGTTGTCTGGTTACCATAGTACAAGCTTTGCTTAGTTTGGGACCAGATGGCGCTGTGTGAAATGTCTAAGTATATATTTATATTTATTAGGGAGTACTAAAATATCATACCGTTATATTGTAAGTATCTTTGGAGTCACATAAGCTGTTGCCTATGTATCCACAATTAATCAATAGTATTTAAATACCGATAAATTCTTGAGGTAGTAAATAATTAATACAACCTTCTGTTTCAAAGAGGCTCGAACAACGATATCGCTTACGGAGTTTCTGAAGTTTCAGTTGATATAAAACAGGAGTTTAGTACTACCTTTGTTTCGAATCCGTGAAAATAGGAAGTTAAAACATAAAATTGTTGTAGAGAAATACGTACAAAATGCAAACTGGCATGTACTGAATAAGTCTATGCTTGGGTTTTCTTTACTAGATCGAATCAGCAATGATGAGATACGTAGAAGAACTAATTTAACTGACATAGCTCGCGAATCAGTAAGCTCAAGTGGCAATGGGCAGGGCACATAGCGCAATGAACTCATTGCCGTAAAAAAGTTTTAGATTGGAGAACCATAGACCAAAAAATTTCGGCGTATAGAACGTCCACTGACAAGATGGTCTGACCTTGTAAAGATCGCAGGATCACACAGGACCGCCTGCACCCGGTCGCTGTGGAAAATATAATATACCTCTTATGATGATGAACATTAAATTAATTAAAAAAGGAAAAATATATTCTAGGCAATACCTCTGTCAGATGAAGTACGTACTCTTAAGCTCCGAGACGACCGTTAAAAAGCTCCCAAAAGCTCGTAAAGCCCGGAAGGCCAATCGGAGAAACCCTCAATTATTCATACGATACAGATAGAAAACAATTTGAAATGGTTGGATTTGTGTGGATCGGGTAAAAAGGTAGGTATTTTAATAACTCGCGGAGCAAAAAAACGAAATGAGTAAATCTTTTGAAGCATTCTTACTACGAGTACCTCTATGCTTAGGTTTATTTACCTTTTTCAAAATGGGTATAGTTGCGGATTAAAACGTAACTGCACCTAAAAAACTTTAACCACAATATAAGTAGATACCTATTAAGTCACAGTTAAACGTACGATCACCAAATACCTAGCTTCTAGAGCCAGATGCTTACCTTTCCTCGAATTTAAATTCAGTTTGAATGATTATTACAGATCGACTATTTAATTTGGAAATTAAACTCTATTAAAAGAAGTCTTTTTCAAAGAAAGCCCACACCACTCTGTTGGCGCTAACCATAACTAAAACGAAAATGGCGATACAATACTTTAAAATATAATGCCTAAATTATAGGAATAATTTTGTTTTGCTATTGCTTTTGTATTGATTCTCAAAATTGGAGAGCTCTATTTAAGAGGTCCACTCCATCTGTGTGTGGGGGATCTGGTGTAGCTAGGCCTTCCCCAATCATCCCCCGCACAGTGTTGTTCGCTCAATGAACTAGCCTCGGTCTATGCGTCACACGTCAAAGTCTATATGGATAGGAAAGGTACCTTTCCTCTCATAGGAATGTCCACACTAACCTTCCCTACAGCACCACTATGAATATTGTATAAGTTAAACGGCGAAATCGCGTGCGAACGATCCTGCTTAATTAGGCCCGCTGTAAGGCTGTGGCTTGCTTTGTAGCGGTTTATAAGGGCTCTCCAATGGGGGCTTAACTATTTATAAGTTGGAGTCTATAGTGCTTCAGAAAGTTTAGCGTTGAGTACTGGAAGCATTTGCTACCGTAAACAGTCTGAAGATATTGATTTAATTGTTATGGTCTGGTTTTCTAAGCTAGCAACCGAGGCTAGGCACTCTTCAAATAATACAGTTTCATAAAACCTTTTTGAAATAATAACAATTCGATAAGACGTTTTTTTTAGACATGTGATTGTCTATTCATTCATCCCGCACCCCTGCACCCCGCAGGCGAAATCTAAATTAACCACGTCATCATTAAATCTTAAGATTTAACCCTCTGCTAGCTATAGTTTTTGAAATTATTCTCAGAAACCTACATCCCATATGAGTTTTTTTTCTCATTTCCACAGTCTAACCCTTTATCTCCTTCCAGATACCTAATTATCGACTTTAAAGATCTACTCCCACTGGGTACTACAATACTAGCCTTCTATTCAATTCTACATACTAACTTCTCATCAACTTCCAGAGACCTAAGCCGCAACGAGCTGACAGCCATCAGCAGGCGAACGTTCCGAGGGTTGACGGCGCTGAAAAGCCTCCATCTGGATGGAAACCAGCTCAAGTGTGTCGATGAGAAGGCGCTGGAGCATTTGAAGAGCCTGGAAGTGCTGTGAGTATTAATACATTTGTCAGAGTTCTATAAACACAATAAACCAACTTCCTCACAAACATCTTTAGACATATCATAACTTGCCAATGTGGTTGAGTGTGGATTTTGGAGAGTGAGTTGAGTGGCTATTCTTGAAAAAAACCTGCGCTGAGCAATTCAAAATCCTGAGATCAAAATTACTACCACCCAAGAAACCAAGAAACTGTACTACATACTACATATTAGAGAATATAATGTGTTACGAGATACAAAAGCGCCATCTCTGTTCCTTCACTCTCATTGCGAGGAGAAAGCTCCTACACAACCGGAGAGAGATCTGATGCAGGACCACCAACGTACATAATTCACATCTAACTTACCGGATTATTTGGTGACCTGACAGAAAAAACCCAGTAACTTATTTCGG